>OOFE01011225.1:0-12937 GCA_900323365.1 Monocentris japonica
GGTCATAGTATCAAAGCTTGGACTGCTCTGTCTGCATTCAAGGGGAGGAGTTTAGCAATAGGCTACCTGCTTTGTTTGGAATGACCAAAACTGTCTCTCTCTATTCATTGTTCTGCTTACACAGTTGAGCATCAAGCAGGAGCTGAAGCTGTCTGACCCACTGGTCCAGCTGAAGATGGACAAGAAACAAGCTAAAGATCTGATGGTGTGTCCCAAGAAGAAAAAGCGGAAGCAACGCTCACCAGCCAAGGTGCAAGTGAGAAAAGTTATTAATGATATTCAGCATGTGATATCCGACAATTTTAACTAAGCAGGTTAATGTTGGACATGTGAGCATGAATGGAAATTCAGCATTTTTCTCAAATAAGAAAATTGCTGAATTTCCATAGTGACAGCTATATGAGCTACGGTAAGGCTATTATAAGTCTTTTCATTATTTTTTCCTCTCCTGTTATAGATTCTCACCATCAATGATGATGGATCACTGGGCCTCCAAAACCCCAAGTGTCACGTTTGTGTTCACTGTAACGCTGCATTCCGGACCAACTACCATCTACAGAGACATGTCTTCATCCACACTGGTATGAATTACCCTGCTATGTCAACATTAGAAATTATAATGTATATACTGTCAAGATGTTAGCTTCTTTGCTTGAAATGAGAAATTATGGTGAAGATGGATGATATAGAAATTCCTTTGAGTGAAGCTAGGTTTTCAACTGTTGAGCTAAAAGTGAACAATGCTGTGGGAAAAAACTTGTTTTTGACTTGTTTTGATTGTCTTCAAATGCAATGCCTGCATTCTCATTTATATGGTGAAATGAATGTATTATATAATTTGACTCTGCAGGTGAAAAGCCCTTTCAGTGCAGCCAGTGTGATATGCGTTTCATTCAGAAATATCTGCTCCAGAGACACGAAAAGATCCATACTGGTGAGTAAAAGATGACAGACATCAATAGCCACCAGGACATGGCTGACCTTTTTAGTTTCCCACGGATAATCTTTTTCCTCTTTTTGTTTCTTTGCTTAGGGGAGAAGCCCTTTCGCTGTGATGAGTGTGGGATGAGGTTTATCCAGAAGTATCACATGGAGAGACACAAAAGGACCCACAGTGGAGAAAAGCCCTACCAATGTGACTACTGTCACCAGGTAAGCAGTGTTTCTGTCGTTTCGTAAATGAGTGCATCTAAATATGGTGGCATTTGAATATGGTGGAAAATCAGTGTTGGAATAGCAGTCGACCCCAAAAAGACATTAAAACACACTATCAACACAACTACACTCATGCTGCAGTTACACGTCTTGAAACAGCTGTGATTTGAACAATTATCACACAACATTTCAATTGTCCATGTGGTTTTGTCATTGCTCACACACTTCCTTATTTGCTCTGCTGGCTGCTGGTCTTCATGTGTGCATGAGGGGGCATGGCAGTGTTATCTACAGTCTAGTAGACTGGCTCTAAGACTAGTTGAACTTTCTACATGCTAACTAGCTTACGCTAACAATACAATATGCCAGACTTGCGAAGATGTTGAGCAATCTTTCCAGGGAGTGTTAAATTGTGTTGAAAAGGACATGTCTTGGGTGATTTTGGGATAAACGGTTATGTAGAGCTCTACAGTGAAGTAATTGACAACCTTGAGTTTTTTTCTTGTCTCTGTAAGCTGCTACAGTGGAAACAATGTTCATTTTTGTCTTATTTCCACAGTACTTCTCCAGAACAGACCGGGTTTTAAAGCACAGGCGAATGTGTCATGAGAACAGAGAGAGGAAGGCCCACAAGGCAGCTGGGAAAAGTGGACCTTTGCGTGAAACAGACTCTCTAGGCCTCTCCTTTCCTGCCAAAGAGTGTTCACTGCCCAAGAAAAAACGTCAGAAGTGTTCAGACAAGTTGCAGAGCTCAGCTGCTTCCATTGCTGCCCAAATGGAAGGGCACACTGTTGCTGTCTTAGGAACAGAAGAGAAAGAGGAGCAGAGACAGAGCAAAATTGAATGTCTACCTCTTTACGCTGTTTCCTCCAAAGTCAAACATGAGTATGTCATATCAGACTACTCCATGGAACTTCCTGAAGAATCAGCTAGCCGCCACCAAGAGGGAGAGGTGTCATCTGAAGAGATTGCTCCTCCGAAACTGGTCCTGAAGAAGGTCCCCAAGAGGAGTCTTAAACAGTCCAGTGAACAACCCCCTCCCAGCCTGTCCCCTTTGTCATCTTTTGAGGAAAGCAGTAAGGTCACTCGGTACACCTTTGAGATTGTGGACAAACAAGACATTTTGGACGTAGAGAGCAACACTGAACTTGAGCCTGTTGAAACACTTCAAGGAGGACCAGTCAAGCCAGCAGCCAGCAGCACAAACTATGATGATGCTATGCAGTTCCTTAAGAAGAAACGTTATCTCCAGGCTGCAATGGCTAACAACAATCGGGATTATTCCCTTAACACAAATAGCATCTCTTCTCAGCCCTCTGTTACACAAACTGTGGTCTCAACCGTTATTGACGAAACTGTCCCTGCCACTATCCTGGAGCCTCAGCCCATCAACACAGAGATTAAGGCAACCCATGACAAGAATGTGTTGCCAGACGAGGTTCTTCAGACTCTTTTGGACCATTACTCCAACAAAGCTAATGGGCAGTCAGACATCTCCTTCAGCGTGGCTGACACGGAGGTGACCTCAAGCATATCCATCAACTCCTCTGATGTTTCAGACAGTAGCCCTGCAGAGAGCCTTGGAGCCTCCAGTGCCCAGACTCAGCCACCTACTGAGAAAGTCAGCCTCTTGCAAGAGTACTCCAAGTTCCTTCAACAAGCCCTGGAGAGGACCAGCCAGAATGATGGCTACCTGAGCAGCCAGAGCATCAGCTTGGTCTCCGAGAACCCCACCCTAGCTGGGCAGCCTCTGTTCTCCACAGAGAAACAGTTCCCTTCCCCCAGCAGGTTCAAATCAGGGATGAGTTCTCCGCTAAGGTCCACTTTAGAGAAACCTCACTTTGGATTACTGGTTGGGGACTCCCAGCACTCATTTTCATTTTCAGGTGACGAGACCACCCCCCCCTCAGCTGTGTCCCCGGCTGAGGATGACTTTCTCGAACAGGTTTCGCCCTCCAAAAAGTCAGACTCTTCACAAGGGATGCTGCAAACTTTTCAAATCAGCACCTTTGATCAGAACTTCAGATCGCATTTCCAGGCATCGAGGTCGGGAGCCTCTTCACAGTTCACTATTGCCAGTGGTCAAGTTAGTCTTCGAGGACACAGCACAGACTTTGCAGAATTCCCCTTAGTTGCAGTCACTGAGACCAGGTCTCAACTCAACTCCTCCCCTGATGTTTCATCCAATGAAACCTTTGGCTGACGGGAAGGGGAAAGGATTCATATCTGTAATCATTTCAATTGCACTTTATATCCTATGTCCTCTGTTCTGCCAAAGCAGGCCCCATTGCAAATGTGTGCTCTTGCTCAAAGCATTGTGCTAAAAAACAAACAACTTTTTTTCTGGTAAGGTTAACTTTACGGAATTGGAATAATGGAAAAAACATAATAAGCATCCCCCCTCAAAAAATTTTATTTGAATGGTACATGGGTATTTCATGCTCCATTTAAAGAAGAATGTGCTTCAAGAGATTAGTGACCAAAGCATAATGCAAGGGATATAGTGGAATATTCACTCATATCATTGCCATAGATTATTTGTATATTCATTTTGTGTTTATTGTCAATCATTTTTGCCTCACAATTCCTTGCACAAAAATTTGATCAAGTCATTCTTGCTGCTTAATGAAATATTTTCCACTTACTAAAATGTAGGCCTATATGTACGCCTTTTTTGCTGTTTGCTACCTTCCCTTGCTGTTTATCTGTCAAGAAACTAAGCAGAAGCAACTGAAATTTATTTAAGTTATTTCCTAGATACTTTTTACCCCAACTACTAAACACTTGTGTCTAATTGCCTATGGCAAAGAAACTATGATTACAACACAATGATTGATTCTTGGTCATATGTTGAAGTCACTTTATTTGCTGTCACCTGAAACAGGTGTTGCTACAGGATGTGCTTAATGATAATAAATGCTATAGGAGAGATTTTTCTGATTGTATTTATCTGGTATGAAATCCAGTATAGTTTCAATTCACACATTGACTTTAATTTGGTTGCTTAGAATTTGCTTTCTGTTGCTATTTTCACATTTAATATTGCTTGTGTTCATTTCATGCCTTTGTGGCTGGATATGTTGGCATAAGATTATACAGCTCTTGACTATTTTTCATCTCAATTTTGATCAAAGGTTAGACTATCTAATGATAATGCGCTTAGTTAGAGTCTTGGGAAATTGGGTTTTAAAGGACTACACCAACTCTTGGCCCGTTGACCAACTTATCCTTTATGTGGCGAGAGGATTGACATAAAAAACAACACCAGCTCTGGATTACTAAAAGGTCTACCTTGTTACATTAGATGAAGCTAGTTGTTAGCATGTGCACAGGGCAGCGACATCTACCAGAGGCACAAGAAGATTTTGTTGGTGCTCCTATAGTAACATGTAAAAGTTCATGTTCACCAATGAGACAATTTCCCAAAACATTGGTGTAGTCCTTTAATAAATTAAAATTCATGAAAGAAATAATTTTCCTTTTATTGCAAAAAATGTGGTTCTCAAATCGTTACATACACTTAATGGTTGCAGAATAATGCTCATTTCGTGTTACCTGAATAAGCGAGTTGTAATGAAAGTACTAATCAGGACTTAGTCTGTGCACAAAATTTGCACATTGTACATACTTTGACTATGGGGGAATTGCCAATAATGCCTTTACCATCAGGCAATTTTTCTATTAAAGGAGGTGTCTGAGATGATGACTGATCCATAAGTAGAAATACTTGTGTCTCAGATTTGGTTATCAGCAGTTTGAAGTTACTGATGCCCCCCTATGCTTTAGTCACTTAATGCCCTCGTAGACTCTCCTAGGAAGAATGGGTTTATATGGAGAGACAGGTGGAGACAACCCATTGCATTTTGATTGAAAGTCAAAGTTTCACCACGGCTACACTGTGAAATATAAATGTGGAAATAGGTGCTTGCTCTTCCAGTTTCATTAATTTTGCATCTGTGCCTTTCTTTTTTTTTTTTTTTAATATTTCAGCCATGCTCATTACTGTGTTTCTTTCTTTTTACTTAGTGCTCCAAGGCAAGTAATTCCACTTGCGCAATGTTAACATAAGCTATCAGTCTGTTCAAGGAACTTCTTTTCACGTCGGTTGCTCATCATATTGTAGTATTTCAAGTATCCAGGACTGACCTCTTGTGAGAGGCAAGAAATGGCACCAAGACAAATTCTCAGACAAATATCTGGTTATAAAATGTCATTTTAATTTACTGTTCTACAGTATATGAGTGCAGAATCATGTTTCAGATGTCTGTAGTTTTGATCATTTATCATTTCTTATTTACAAACTATAATTCAATGGTAAACCACATTTGTTCAGGACTTGAGGAAACCATGTGGTTTTAAATACAAATGGTCAAGTGGGCTTTCTACTCTACTGCATCAGACGTTATGCTGTTGATTTTTTTTGTGTGATGTCTTGCTTTTGGTGCTATTGTTCAAAAACACTGATTTTATATGTCATCAAATTAAGCTTTGACCTAATTTGATGACATAAAAGTTCAGCTCCCTCTTGTTACAATTCTACTGACAATCAGGGACAGATGGCACCTACAATATAAATCAAATAGCTAATTTTTCCTCTTTGAACATTCCTTCTAGAATTATAGAAAATATCCTGCTGTAAATATCTTGTATATTTTTCACATTGTGCATTTTTATGTTGAGAAATACTGGTATTTGTCAGTAGAGTGACAAGGCTTGTGCAAGAGACACTTTTTGTCAGTGGAATGCACATTAATGCAGTTTTTTCCCAACATTTTTCAGATTGACAAAGAAACCACTTCACTTAGAGTGAAAGTGTGGCTTTCTGAGACTTGTATATATCTCACCATGGTTATCAATAATAAATCACAGTTTGGTTATTGTTTAGTTTGAAAAAAAAAAATCAGTGAATTATGAATCCATCGCAAATCATGTGCAGTCAATAATGTATTATGATGGGTTTGTTTTCTACAGATGTTATGTCGGTGATGAAAAGCATTTAAAGTTTTTCCCCCTGAAAACTGTTCATTGTTCACCCATTTGGTATGCAATTATATTTGTGTGGTTGAAATACTCCACTAGCTATCTAAGCTAATGTAAGCACTTTTTAAAAGCACAGTGCAGATAAATATTTCTGCTTCGGTAATTGTAACCTTTGAGTTCAAATCGGCAATTTAAAATGCGAATCAATGTTGATGGAAAATTAATGAATTATTTGAGCAGTACTACAATCCATGGTATTTTTCTGTTTTTAAGTAACTATTAACCACAACCTGGCCATAAGTGTCCTTGTATAAGCTGGAGAAAAAAAATATTTCCTTTGTGTAAAAATGTCTGAATGATGAATTTTTTGATAAAAACTATTTTTGAAACATGTCGCATAAGGCACTGATATGTACATCATACGCAGTCACTATGGCTACCCTCATCTATCTCTGTATGATTCATAGATGTATCAAGATCTTTCAAATACGGACAGGAATCCCCTTCTTGAGTCTGACTTTTGACTCTGGTATTTTCATACTTTTAAAGAACTTGAGAAGGAAGCCCTACCACTCCACTGGAGGAACTGATCGTAAGTTAGACAGCAAGGTTTATTTGCATGGTCTCTAAGTTGTTGGGTCGAGTGAACTTGTTTTATGAATATTAATGTGCGGCTTTAATTGTAGCTGATTCATTTCAGTAAAGTAGCCTATATGATTAGATTTTTGCAATATACTATGATTTGTAAAAGACCTGATTAAATTGTTGTTTTGATTGTTGTGTGTCATGTCCTTATAAATAAAATAATTCACAGTATTTTTGACTTTGAATGTTTTTTCAAATGCAAAGCCTATTCAGGTGTCTTTTTTTTTTTTTTTTTCAGGTGTCTTTTTTTTCCCCATCCACCTTAAGCCTGAGGCTTATACTGAACAACAAAAGTCAATTTCCTAGCGATCTATTGCTATGGGGGAAAAACAAAATAAAAGTAAAATAACCAGCATCAAAAGTTGACCATCTCCAGAGGTATCTGAACATTTTAAATTTGGAACAGAGTCTGGCTGAAAATATCTCCATATCTGAGAGTCTAATGGGTCTTGGTCATTATATTGGATACATACATACATGCATACATCAAGAAAAAATTCCCAGGAATATATTTGTATGCCATATCTAAAAAAGTCACACCAGGGGAGCATTCAGGACCAATGTTCCCTGTAAACTGATAGTTTGGTGACCTACATCTAATAATTTATTACATTGATCTTGTAATCTTGTCAGCTATCAGTCCTTGCTCCACTTTGTCCCCAGAAATCTAGCTGCAGGTATGTAAGTTTCAGTGGCAAACGATATTAGATGTAGGATTTGGGATTAAATTGGCACCCCTGTATGTTGAAGTAGTTGGGAGTCCACAGGTATGGAGAGAATAATAATAATTATAATGCTAATAATGATGGGAATAGTATGAGTGTTTTAACTTTCAGCCATCCCACAAATGACTCAACCTCAAAGGTTACTCAACCTTGCCCAGTGCAAGGCTGGCCAAAACTAACACAGACTGGCAGGATCTTTCTGCAGAGCAGCAACACACCCTGGAAGGTTATTGGTGAAAACACATCTACCTGCTGGCTGCTGACGTTTTCATGAGCACACGTAGGTTTGTAAAAGCAGGGAATTGGATTTGGTCATTTTGGAACATTGCTTTTCCCCCTTCTCCTCGGTGTGGAACGATATGGTACTTTGTGAAAGGTAAGGACGTGTTTTGTGGGGAATGCAGTTAGTGCTTAGCCCCAACATATGCCTTTCTCTAATATGGAGACAGCAACCCGCCAAACTCCATTTAAAAAATGGCAATTTAATGCGCCTGGCTTATCGGCAAAAGTACATACCTTATAAAATATGTCTCAAGACATTTTTGTTGAATCGGTAGGAAATTATCTTTAAGTCGGCATAAACATAAACCCACCAAGACGCACTCTTTTCGATACAATTCCAACTGTGATAATTGGTTGACACGGTTCCCTACCGCCAACCACTGTTGAGTTATTTTGTATTTTGGTGGAAGGACATTGTGGGAATGACATGCGAACCAAATATTAAATTTGAAATTGTATTGGAATAAGGTCTTCATTTATAGTTTGTGGCGCGTGTACCTTTGCCGATTATCAAGGCTACATTAAATTACCAAATTTTTAATGGACTTGACGTCCTATCAGTACCAGACTGTTGTGGTGTTGTCAGCAGGACTAGCTGTAGCTGTCACTTTTAAATACGTCTAATACATGTCGGTTAGGTTAACTATATGAATCAGTACCACTCAGAATCCAATGTTTATTAAAAAGACAGTTAAGTTACAGCTGTGACCGCGTAACTGTTACAAACCAAAAATCACTCATGGCAGTAACTTAAGTTATGTGTCGCTTAGCAACCACTTTGTTCAGCTAACGTTACTATTCAACAGCAATATGTCTTGGCGAAAATGTCTTTAATAAGTATTACTGCTATCATTTGTGTCTTTTTCAATGGTGTGTTAACCGCTGTGTGTTCAATGGAGTGTTAAATCACTGTAAACCAGGGCCTCTCGTGGCTTATTGGTTATGTTAGTATCTGTTTAATGTCGGCCTTTCCTCACTAACCTACTAAGTAATCAGCACACCCTGTTGTATCCGGGTGCACGGATACATTTTTTGGCACGCCTCTGTATCAACAGCTTCAGCTTTGTCTTGTGTTTCTGTTCAAAAGAAATTCAAATCCCCCAGCAGCCCCCGTGGCAGGAAAGTAAAACGTTGTCGTGAATAGAGATGAATAAATTTCGACCTGAAGCTGAATTCTTTTCTTACTGTATTTTTGCCAAGCTGTGAGAAGTTAATGAATAATAAGCTTGGAGTCACCTTGCCCAAGGAAAATTGTTATGTGCATTTCAATGTGTCTATTCAGTCTACGACATTATGTAAACCTACAGGCTATGCCACCGTCCTATTAGATTTACATTTATATTGACATTTTAGGCATTTAGCTGACACTGTTATTCAAAGCGAGTTACAATGAGTGCAGCAGTAGAATAATCTTGAATTCATCACTAACATTACACACAATCAAAAATGAGAAATACAAATGTAAGGGTCTTAGTGCCATCACAGTATGCCTGTGCCTATAGCAATCATGCATCAGCAAAGTGCCACGAAAAAGAAAAGCTAAGAAGAGAAAAGGTTATTTTTTTTGTTTTATTGTTTTATAAAATCTGAGGTCTGCTACCATGGCTTTAGCACAGAAAGCAAGCAAGTAAGGTAATACATCTCATCTCAACTGTAGGTTGCCATGGATATCCTGCCCATAGGTTGGACTGTGCACAAGTATGACCAGGAGGATGATGGTGCAGGAATGTTGAAGCCGGGGGTCACCAGCACCACCACAGACAACACACACATCCATGATCTCTTCCACGAAGATGCACAGGTAGGATCTTTTTCCTACAATCGCCTTGCTCAAATATCTCCCAATTTCAGGGCAATGGAGTGGAAGGGAGGCTGAGTACTGTCAATCACAAAATGGGTTGAGGGATTTTCTGGCTCAGTAATCAGTGGTCAGTGTATTCAAGTTCAAGAGGGGTGCAGGGTAAGCAAACTTAATTATGTTAACTTAGGTTTTCATTAAAGTATAGGGGATGCAAGGGGAATACCATCCACCATCAGATCATATGTTGCTCAGTGGGTAGACTGTAGCATTAACAATGTCAGGGTTAGTGGTCCGTTTTCCATTGGCGTCCCATACAAAAACACTATATCCTCTCACAGTACTTATAAGGCACTTTGGATAAAAAGCTTGGACCAAATGGCATATATTGTTAGGTTAGCTTTACTGAAGAGGATAAACATCTTGGATGTGATTTCTCCATCGGCGTTTCACTTGTTACACCATCTGCCCTTGCCAGAAACTGAAAGCCTTAGCTTCATTGCACTAGAAGTACAGAGCCCTCTTCCTATTTTGTGCTGTAAATCAATCCAGCAAATTTCCTGACAAATCTGTCCTGGTGGTACACAATGTAAAATACAGCACATAAAGGCCAGTAGGCTGCCAGTCTTCCCGGCGATGGTCTTGTTTGTTTATGGTAATAATACTAAAGTCTCTGAATGAATGTGGTAATGATTGCTGATGTTAAAATGCTGCAGTAGCACATTTCAATCAACCAGTGCTGTAAACCTTGCATTGTGTTCCTGTGGTCAGGGCCTCCAGCAGCCTAGCCAGCCATGGTGGAGGGTCAAGCTGTTTGTGTGGGAGCCGGTGCTCTTCGGCACCTGGGACGGCGTCTTCACTACCTGCATGATCAACATCTTTGGTGTTGTGCTCTTCCTCCGCACCGGCTACCTGGTGGTGAGTATATATGTATAAACTCATTGTTCATTGTTGTCCTAGAGCTTAAGTGTTAAATCTTATGTTGAAGCTTATTCTTCTGTTGCACTCACTGTAAGTCGCTTTGGATAAGACTGTCAGCTAAATGCCTAATATAAATAAAAATGTTCAAAGGATCTTGTTTGTTTAAGGCTGGTGGGGAAAAATGTGGCCTTTCACATCTGGCTCCAGCCATGTGGAGTTTTTTGATGGTATTTTTGTTTTGCAAAGAGAAAGAATGTCGCCAAGGACACATTTTTTTTCTTCTGGTGTTGATACCCCTGGTTTCACCAGAAACTCTTTCACACCAGTACACCATGCACGACTGGAGTCCTGTCCTGGGCTTTCCCAGCTACAAAGCAAAGTTTGGGGTTTATGAGATGAAACAAATAATACAAAATGCAACCAACAAATACAACACTAGAACATATTAAGTACAACTGTGAAAATTATGCACTTGTGAAAATAGACTAAAATATGAAATATTTGCTGGATGAAAATTAAAAATTAAAAAATGTCAAGATAAGAACAACCTGTGGACATGAAGAAAAACAGATTCAGATTTACAGCATATGTACAGGATGTGCAAAATGTGCGTTGTATTTGGATTTGCAGGTACACAGAAGGCCATACATATGTACACAAAGTGTCTAGGTGTGCAGACGTGAGCTGTAAAAACTATTCACCTTATCAAATATGTGACAGTGTGCAAGTGCACATGTGCATTGTTATCTGTGCTCATTAACAGAAAACTGATGTAACTACATCAACTTCTGTCAATACAAAAAAAAGAGTGAAACAACAAAGAGATGATTCTTTATATTTTGTCTCCGCTTCACCTCATGGCATCATCCAGGGGAACACAGGTGTGTTGCTCGGGATGCTCCTGGTCTCTGTGGTCGTGCTGGTTGCCTTGGTAACAGTGATGTCGGGGATTGGAGTGTGTGAGCGCTGTGGCGTTGGAAGTGGAGGAGTCTACTCCATGATCTCCACTGTCCTGGGAGGCAGGGTGGGAGGCACCGTGGGCCTCCTCTATGTGTTTGGACAGGTGAGCGTGTGTGTGTGTGTGTGTGAGAGAGAGGGATCCCCCTACCAGGACGATCAGGGTGCAATGGGTGCAGAGGGTGGGCAAACAAAGATTTAAAATGGAACATAAACAAAGTACAGTATACAGAGTAAAGACAACAAGGACACTTGGGTGAAACATCCAGATCTGGTGGGGGGCCTCAACAGCAGCTCGGTCAGCATTATGATTGTGGGGCACCACAAGGACGCCAACACTGCCCAGCTGCAGCCACAGCCTGGAAACAGAAAGGAGACACACCCATACACACACACAGACAGACTCATTCACATACTCTCACTCACACAAACAGACATGACCAGCATGAGTGGACAGGAGCATATAGAACAACAGGACATGCAGACTAAATGCCCATTGGCAGGAATCTAACCTAGTGCAAGCTAACTGAGCCTGAGACTGAGCCACTCTCTAATTGTATGTGTGTGTTCTAATATACACGCAAAACACATCTGCACTTCAAGTTACCGTTTGACTGGTAAGGGTTTTTGAAGGCTGATACCAATACTGAAACGCAAAGCATTATTATTGTATAAGACATATTGAGGCATGGGATATGTGTTATCATCAAGTTTGTGGATGTGGGTGTGTGTTTGGGCTCCCAAGTGCACATGCAGCATGCCATATTTCATGCTAATGGTTGTAGCATGGTTGTAATGGGTGTAACAGACCCCATACATGTCCGCTCAGGATCTGTTTCCATCCCGCCCACCTGATCTCCCTTGTCGTCTCACCTCCCACCCCACAGTGTGTTGCCGGGGCCATGTACATCACAGGTTTCTCGGAGTCGGTGGCAGAGCTGCTGGGTCTCCAGAGCCAGTGGGTGGTACGTGGCATGTCTGCGACGGTGCTCCTGGTGCTGCTCGGCATCAACCTGGCCGGCGTCAAGTGGATCATCAGACTTCAGCTACTGCTGCTAGCTGTGCTGGCCGTCTCCACGCTGGACTTTGTCATTGGCACCTTCACCCACCTAGACCCAGGTAGGGCTGGTGAAGGGAGGAGATAAGAGAGTCACAGGTAGGGTTAGACTGATCTGGGTTTTTGAAGGCTGATAGTCAATATTTTGTGCCGATATTCAATCTGTGAATTGGTCTGTCTCTCTCCCTCACTCTCTCATTATCTCTCTCTTCTTTTCCCCTCTTCCTGTCTGTTTCTTTCTAGAGACACACATTCTGTTGCCAATGCTTCTCATGCTGTTTGTCTCTCTAACCTCTTCATGCTCTCCCCTGGGGTTCGACCAACCAGTATTCATTTTTTATGGCCAATAACAATATTTTTGTATTGAAGTTGCTGATTGTCAATATTTTATGCCGATATTCAATATCTTTAAAACTG
>OOFE01011225.1:12957-24010 GCA_900323365.1 Monocentris japonica
GCTCTCAGAATTACAAGCAAAAAATAAGGAGTGCAAAAGTCAAGATACAATAATCCTGTGACCACAGAACGATCATGATCGCGAGTGCTAGGAAAGATAAGATAGATAAGAGCTAAGGAGAGAGATATGTCAGATAATTGTGTATGAAAAATATGAATTCTGAAAGTCTTCCACTGTGTGCTGGACTACAGTGAATATGTAGCTCTTTCGTACAGCACCCAGGACCTCTGACTGTTGCCGGTCTTCAGTCAGCTAGCTGCTTAAGCCAGCAGGGGGCACTGTGGCATTATTTATATTATGTACTAAATTCTACCAAGACTTGATCTCTGCAGCTCTCTCATCTGTGAGACTGGTTTCTGTGGAACTACTTTTTTACAGCAAATGTAACCCGTTTTCCATGTCTGTTGACCTGTTTTTGTCCACTTATATCCTTAATAACTAAGGATTCTTAAGAGCCTTGATATTTTTGAGTGATGTGTTGTAGTGAACGGTGGAAATCTACTGGAATAGCAGACTGATAGATTTCGTCAGGAACTACTGTAAAGGCCTGTTTTCTTGCTGCTGTAGTAGCTTAAGCCAAGTCCGAGACGTGTGTTTACCCAGAAGAAGTTTTTGTGGTGAGGAAACATTGTCGTCTTTTTTTTTTTTTTTTTCAGTAGATTGTATTCTTTTGCCGGCCTTCAGGAAGTCCTTCCCCACATTTCCTGTTCTCACTGATTATCAACGTCCTATCCAGAGGGAAGAGCAAAGTGTTCCAGAAGTCAAGTCAAACTTTATTTGTGTAGCACATTTCATACACAAGGAAACTCAATGTGCTTTGCATAAAAACAATAAAAGCAAAACACATGACAGGTAGTGTACACCCTCCATAAAAATACATATCACATAGAGAAAATACTCATATACACATATCACATCGAGGAAATGGACAAGTACATATATCACATAGAGAACTGTCCCTTTTCTCCCTCCCGGCAAACTACAAGGAACTCATGCAAGGCTAGCCAACCAGGGCTGGGCGATGGTTAGTTTGACACTTACCTTAGTTATTTTACCTCTCTAAAACCAGCCCCTCGTCCTACTTCTACTCCCAACTGGCCCACACCTCCAATCTTCATTCTAGTACAGCTGGCACAGGCCAATTTTCAGTTACCAAAGTTTGTGGGAGAACCAGCCATAATGGATAGTCCAGGTTTTTCCAATTAAGAGCTGCTGTGTGTGTTGTGGTGATCTCATGGTTGGCAGAGGGCCAGCGGGTCCCGTAGCTAGCTGAAACAACCCAGTCTAGCCTCCACTCACTGGGCGCCGAGGCACTTCCTGGTTACCTGCCAGAACAGCAAGGAGGGAAAAGAGCCACTGCCAAGCACATGTGTTTATAGTCTGATAACACCTCTAATCAAACTTGTCATGGCCGGTTCAGCGGAAGGCTCCAGAAACCATAGCATAGCTAAGCCACGTCTTGTCAGCCAGGTGGTATGATCTGTCAAATCTAGGATTAGACAGATCTATGTCTTCATCAGACAGCTATGGAGAGGTCTATATTTGCTTTTGTGGTCTAAATGCTGTTTCAGGGGCCAAGAATAAAATTCTAGGGGAAGCACTAAAGGCTTATACATTTAAAGATATTGAATATCAGCACAAAATATCAGCTATCAGCAGCTTCAGTCCAAACGTATTTGTGTTGGTGTCGACATTCAAAAGCCCATCAGTCGAACCCTACCTACCATATTCTATCGAAACGTCTACCAAATTTCTGTACCATTCTAGCAATGTGATTCAATGAAATCCTGAACATCTTACCACTGTGTGGTAATATCATTATGAGTAGAAGGATTTAGGTGTATTATTATGTATATGGACTCACTGTTGCTTTGTAGAGTGACCTGGCTTCCTCATCTCTCCAGCCACAAGGAGCTGTTAAATGATTGATTATGACAAGTGCTCCCAGCAATACTGTGGCAGGTGGAGTTACAATAGAGTCCACACTTGAAAAAGTGCGAAGCCGCACCATGTCAGACAGTTCAGAGTTGAGCTTTTTTTTTACCCCTGACGGGAGGAACATTCATCTGCCAAATGTAGTTTTTTCTTGTATTGAGTGTATACTCTGGAGATCATGTGTTATTATGGTCAGTAAAACTGCCAAGGTATTGTCTCTGCAACCAAAGTGTTCAACCGCAAAACCATCTCATTGTGGTTCATAGATGAAATACGACCTGGCATGCCTCACTCTGTCCTTCCAACTGAAGCCTATTCCCCACAGAACAGGAAGCCATAATGTGCTTCGTGGGTCTGGGGTTTAGGGTGTTAACCAGACTCACCCACATTTTTGGACAATGACAAAGAGAGAAGGCCGGAACTGAGATCTGAGGCCTGTTGCTACTCCAGAGACCACCACATCATCCCTTCCTGTGATCCTGACTACAGTATGGAGTTCTCAATCAACTGAATGATTCATCTGAATCCTCTGTAACATCATGGTTTGGCCTGAATTCTATATGCAGCATTTTATGTGTGATAGTCTATGGCGATGGGAGACTTAGATTACATGAGCTTCTAAGGCCTCTCTCTGACCTCTGACTACACAGTCCGATCTGTATCAGTTGAATGCTGAGCGGGAAAGGAGCCCCACTCAGCCTATATACCCTTGCTAGTCAGATAGTATGCCTGCTAAAATATGGATATTCTGCCCACAAATCTGCCCACAGATTCTCTGGTCAGACATCTGATTCAAAAATAACAGTAAATGGTGAAAACATTTTCACTATCTGTGTTTTAGGAACCTCCATCATCAGAGGTGGACGACACTTACTGGCTGATATCAAATTTTTACTAAAAGGCCAATATCAACCCAATATTCAGGCAAACCAATATATCGGTCTAACCCAAGTCAGGAGAATGATGTGAGAGATGTGAGCATGGATTCCCCTCAAAAATGTAAGAACACAAAGAAACACTTAGATTAGTCTGCAACTTTTCTCCATAGTTTATTGCAGAGTTTAAAAGCAGAAACACTGTCTGTGTGTGCAAATATTAGATTCCTGTTTTTGTCTTATGAATAAGTGAACACCCTCAGCTTCACACTCGGGGAGAGCTCAGTGTTAAACGCTGTGTGAGTCAGGCTTGGTTGGGTGTTGGAGCATGATGTTATAATAAGGGTGGAGAGCCCACGGTGCAGACATGGACACTGACTGCCCTGGCTTAGTTACATTATGATTGTTTGGATAGAGGGCGGCCTCATTGGGTCGTAGAATGGACAAGGGTTTGGGCTCCTAGTCCCATTTGATCTGGGTTTTCACAGCCTCCTCATGTTCCTACCCTAGAGAACGTGGATAACAAGAAAGCTTGGTTGGAATAACTACGTCCAGCCCTTTTGGGTTTGGCTTTTGTCATGCATTACTAAAACAAAAGAAAAAAATGAGCATGCTTTCTCTCTCTCTCTCTGTCTCTCTTGCTTTCTCTCATTCTTTCTCTCGGACTTGGAGGCTGTTGAGCTTCTGAAAAGGGTGGTAACTTCCTTTTGGATAAACATGTCATTAATCTGAGAGAACACATTCTTTCCCATCACAAGATAACCAAGGGGGAAATGTCCGGTGTTTCTAACGTAGGCAGGCCTTTAGATTCTTGCTTTCTGGATTAAATGGCCCCCACCAGTGCAGATCTGTCTCTCCCTGTACACTCGCTATACTGTTCTGGTCTGGACTAGCCTGTACTGTCACTAGACTGTCACTAGACTGTCGAATTTAGTGCTACCCGTTGGGGCTATTTATGTTGGTTTAAAGACTTTCACACACACATAAATCACAATTTAAGTAGTAAGTAATTAGTAGAACAAGGAACAATAGTATTGGACAGCCAAAAGTAATTGTAGTTGCGAAATGGACTTTTATTTCGAGTCGCAGTGGGATCTGACCGCTGCAAAGACATTATTTCTTCAGCAAACCTACCTTTTAACACTGCAAAAGATATTGAACTTAAGAAGTCATTTAGTCTAGTATTGAATGTAAAATGTTGTTATGTCGAATAAGGCAAATCACTCCATTAGTATAAAGAAAATGTCACTTAAAATTGATTTGCATTGGAAACAAGTGAGTGTCTCACTCCATCAGCAGATTTTTCACTTGTTTTAATCCACAATATTTTCATATAAATAAATCTCCATTTTGCTGCTCTCTGTTGCCAATTGATGGAGCTCAATAGTGATTCAACCTATAGCCAGTTCATGAAAGCTTCTATATTTGCTTTTCTAAATACCTGGTGTCGGGTAGGTTTTTCCCAGGAAAAATTATCTGGTTTACAGGAAGTGATACGTTTCCAGCAGCAGCAATAGCCACCATGGCTGAACAGACAAAGAAAAAAAAACTTATGGCCATTGGGAGTATTATTCAACAGTTTGGGTTTCAGTGCAGAGGTTTAGCATCAATGGATGGTTTAAATGCTGTTTCAGAGGCATATTGACAGTTGACAGGCTGATACTGCTCAGTGCGGAAAATTCTGGTGAGCTCACCAGTGTTGGTGCTGATGCGTTTTGTCATTTGTGTGCCGTTGCTTCCTCTGTCAGAGCATGGTTTCGTTGGTTATACGGCCGAGCTGCTTGGCAGAAACACTATGCCAGACTACAGCCCAGGGGAAAACTTCTTCACTGTCTTTGGGGTGTTCTTCCCCGCTGCAACAGGTGAGTAGCCCCCCATCATCCACACTTGATGTAATATTACATAACAATTTCTGCATAACAGCAACATATGTAGTGTACAAATCCATCTCTGTATTGCGCGTGTGTGTGCGCGTGTGTGCGCTTGTGTGTGCGCAGGAGTGATGGTAGGCTTCAACATGAGCTCAGACCTTCAGCGGCCTGAACACAACATCCCTGTGGGAACGTTGGCAGCTGTCTTCACCTCGTAGGACCCCCCCCTACTATACTACATGACGCAAATGCTACACTAAACTATGTGTAACTACTGCAGTACACTAATTTCCACAAACACTACAGTAAACTAGGCAAACGCTACACTAAATTACATGTAACTACTACAATACACCAAACGACACACACTACACTACACCACACTAAGTGCAGTACACTAGCTACAGTGAAAAATAAAGACTAAAGGCTGAAATACAGTAATAGTATACAGACCAAACTACACTGATTATAGTGACAGAAGTCAAATGACAATTAAAATCTGACTGACTGTACCGACATGCTTCTACATGCATACATTTTTAGCATGGGTACCCCAGTGGAAATCAAAACCTTAACCCTGGTAGTGTTGGTGTAGAGACACTTTTTGTAGCTTCATGTTCATCTTTTGATGTGAAATACAAATTTGAATTCTCAGCACAAAGAAGAGGTTGTTATTATCTTATTATTCCACGTAACACTGGGTCAGTTACTAAATCTAGGCCAATAGTGCAACCTGTCTTCACCATATGTGTTAGATACAATTCAGTATCATGCCACTATTATAAGAACATTTTACATCTATCATTTTGCAACTGTCATTTCTTATTCTGTTCAACTTCACATCGTGGTAGAAGGAAGCTTTTCAAATAAAACGCCCCAAAAGTCTTTCCCTTGAAATATGATTCACCCTTTCCAAGTGTGTTTGATTTTACTTGTGTGGTGATTAGTGGCATCTCCTTAAAAGGGCAACCTCTGCCTCACCAAAACGAACAAACGAACCCACAGTCCCTGTTTGACCCATATCAGTTGCTCGATTGTGGATTTGTGTTGACACAATTCTATTAATACTGAGAGAGGACCAGTTGATAATGCTGTGTGGTGTACTATTGCTGACCTACAGGTGGTTCCTGTATCTGGTCTTTGTCTTCCTACTGGGGGCCATCTGCACCAGAGAAGCGCTGCGCTCTGACTTCTTGATAGCGGAAAAGGTAACCTCCTCTCTCTCTCTGTTTCCATCCTCTCCTCTAAGGGCCTGTCCTTCTCAACCAGGGGGGTTTCCCAACAATGACAAGCTCCTTTTGTTGATGTTATGTGGTTGGTGCATATTTCGACTTGTAATACCATTCAAAGGGCACACTTGCCCAATCCCAGAGTACCAAAATATCCTACTCAACTAGTACTGTTACTTTGCTGAAATTTACTTGTGTGAAATTAAAATTACTGGAGCACAAATCTACTCAAGAAAAAGTAAAAAGTAAAAAACAACATTATTTCAATGTTATTACACATGATGTTTCCTGCAGCTTGAACTAGGTTTTTTTGATTAAAAAAATACTTTTAAGACCTTGTTTCCCTCACTCATTACTCATGAATTGGCCAGTTTCTGGTGCAATGCTCTTGAAGAGCCTACAAAATACTACTACAGTGTACTCGAATATGATTTTAAAATGTAGTGAAGTATAATAAATAAGTAAAATTACTGATTTCAAAATATACTCAGAAGTACCCAAAAAAATGACTCAATTACAGTAATGAGAATAACTGTAATTTTTTCCTTCTACCCTTGCGCCTGTCTTGATGATGGTCTGTCCACAGTTATACACACTTCCTGCTCACAGCTGTCCTTATAGCCAACTAGCAGGGAAGGGGTAGGGAGTGAGCATACTATGGCCAAGAGTTGGTCCATGAGGTGGGGGATACAGCTCTGGTGTGTGTGTGTGTGTGGGTGTGTGGGTGTGTGTGCGCGCGCGCGCTCCCACAGCTGGCTCCAGTCCCAACATGGTTTTTAACCTATTTTGTTACATTTTTGAGTGTTTTTAATAATATATGGTGCAATCTATTGAAGTTGCTGAACATAACCGTCCTACACAGAGATGTGGATGCCTGCTAGTTTTGTGATTGCTAGAGGATTGGTTTAGTTGCTCTACTGTCTCTGTCTAACGATGACCCCTGTATGTACTTGTAATTTTTAGAGGTATGGTTTTTGTAAATTGTTTGTGAACTCGATAAAATGTACTACTACCACCTCGCACTGGATCTCGAGTAACAAAATCCTAATTGGCTATAACCCATCATTGGGTCTTTTCAGCTTCCCTTATTTCTCCATCAGAGTGGTTGGTCCATATTGTTTTCGAAAGGGGCTGGCTGTAGCAGAACTGAACAGGGTGTAGTCTGTGAGCTCCCCCCTCTCCCTCTCCCACCCTCTGTTTGTTTTCCCTTTTCCTCCAGGTCTCCTTGGTGGGTTTCCTCTTTCTGCTGGGCCTCTACATCTCCTCCCTGGCTTCCTGCATGGGCGGCCTGTACGGAGCACCCAGGATCCTCCAGTGTATCGCCCAAGAGAGGGTCATCCCCACCCTGGCCTTCCTGGGAAAAGGGGTGGGTGTATGGCACTTTCATGTGGCACTTTCAATCCCCATGGCTAAATGAGTATTGTCACACAATAGATCTGAGCCAATGTGCCTGGCCTGGATGTATAGGGGGTGTGGTAGGTAGACTTGATGAGAAACGGTAAGAGGACTGCCTAATTATAGAGTGGTCGAGACGACTGAGTGCACTACAGCAATGGTACACACACACACCGAGTCACGTTCACCTGACCCCAACCACCCCCAATTTTCCTCAGACTTCCCCAGGTGGCAGCAGTGTCTGACCTCACAGTGGGCTGGAATAAGGCCCTAGACATCTTGGCCCAAATCAAAGCTTAGGAACAAATGCAGGAAGGGCGACAGGCAGGGCCCGGCCCTGGTGAGGCTGGAGGCCCGCCAGACACACACAGCAGCGCTCATTTAGCTGTACGATGGGACTGAAGCAGTGAAAGCAAGCTGGTTAACAAACTAGAAAGGTTTTCCCAAGTTGAGACAATAGGCTATTGTTGGTGTATTGTTGTTATAGCTGTGTTTCACTTATACTCAGTCATTTTTAGATGCACCACCTACACTTTGCCTCTCTGTCCAGGGATGTAGTGGAAGGTAAACCCACCTGAACACAGTTTACTCACCATTTTATGTGTGGATTAAATTGTATCCACCTTTATAGGCTGATTATAAATCTTTGACATAAATTCATAGTATAAATCATAAGTAGTAACCCACTAATTTAAATTATATGAAGGCAAGCATACATTACAGTAATGCTTTTCTGAAAGTATAATTGATTTTTGTTTACAATGCTGTTTGGCTTAGGCTGATCACCTACTGGAGATCATATTTTAAAGCTGCGCTAGGCAACTTTGCACAGTGGCTGCTCCAAATGGCAGCAACAGGTAACTGTTGAGCAAATAGGGTGACTCTAGGGGGTCTCAATTAGTGTGGATGTGACACTTTTCTCCGTTTCAGCCCTACTTTGGGATTTAGGATGATAACACAAATGTATTTTTACATAAAAATCTTGCCTAGTGCAGCTTTGACTACATTTTTGTTTACCACTACATGACACTCTCTCTCTCTCTAACAGAAAGGCCCCAACAAGACCCCAGTGGCCGCTATCTGTCTGACCAGCCTGCTGACCATGGCCTTCATCTTCATTGGCCAGGTCAACGTGCTGGCCCCCATCGTTACCATCAACTTCATGCTCACCTACAGCTTCATTGACTACTCCTACTTCAGGGTGGCCATGACCTACCAGCTCCAGACCAAGCAGAAGAGGGACACCTTTCTTGTGGCCAGGCAGAGCCAGCAGAGACTAGCCAGACAGAGCTCTAGACCACTGCTAGAGGTCACCCACCAGAACTATGGGAGTGGAGGTGAGAGTCTGCAGGGTAAAGGCACTCTGTTGGAGTTCACCAAGGACATGGACCAGATCTTTCCCACGCTCCCAAATGGTAATGCTGGGGCTGAAAAGATCTCCTCCATGCAAGAGTTAAGCAGCAAATGCAAGAGCAGGAAGACCAAGGTTCCTGTCAAGCAGAAGCTGATGGATAGTTTTGGCTTGGACCTGAACAGCAATGTTCAGGTCCATGAGTTGGGCTCACCTCCCCCAGAAGAGGAAGCCGAGGTCCAGTGTGGGCCTGGAGAGCTGGAGCCCGGGGTTGGAGAAGACCCACAGAATACGTTCCCTTCTAAAATATACCATGTTGAGCTGGATCAGTCTGCTGGACCTCACAATCACAACAAAGGTGAAGAGCTTTACCCACGACACAGTAGACTGGATTAGAGTAGAGTACACATCACAGGTTAGTTATGGTCGCTTTATATGCAGTAAACCTGTTCCTCTCCTAAATCTGCTAGGTGCTGGGAGTAAACCAGAGCACCATGGCTTAGAAATCAAACCCATGCCTGACTCATTCTATGGCAAGTTCTGCAACCACTGGGTTGCTCTCATCGGTGTAAGTCACACATTATTTCTTTGGCCACAGTATGTAGTTTAGTTACAATATGTCATATTTTTTGCCAATATGTCCAAATGTAGATGAATAATATGAATGTATCAATGTATATTTTCTTTCAGGCTTTGTGCTCCATCGTTATTATGTTTGTTATTCAGTGGGTGTATGCCTTAGCAAACATAGTAGTTGCCCTGCTGCTCTTCTTCTACATTGGGAAAACAAGTCCCGGACTACCCATAGGTGACTGTCTTTGTACATTTCCTATTTCAAAACAGCATGGCTTCTTCATTGGCTCTGACCGTTACTTATCATCCCCAAAGAAAGTGTTATGCCCTTAGGCACATTGCTGAGAGTTTCATTTACAGTCTTTTTGCCTGGCAGCTGTTGTGGCTTAGGATTTCTGAAATAGCTGGATGAGATCCCCACATAACGGTATGCCTTAACCCTCTGACTCATGAAAGTCCTGAGCATAAGCTCTGCAAGTGTCAACCACTTGTTCCACAGGTGGCATGGCCAGTGAGATGCTGTTCATACTTCCCTGTTCATACTCCAGTTCTGTGCACTGTAACCACTTTCGATAATTCTACGAGAGTAAGCAACTTTTCCAAAGTTAATTTAGCTCATTTGTTACACAGTTTGGCCTTTTGATGCATCTAATATTTTCTGCAGCTGTTTTAGCCCATGCCTTCAGGACAGCATTATGACAGTATTTGTGTTTTGGCTCATTTGCAGGAATTGCAGCTCGATTCAGCTTTTTCACATGGCTCAAATCAACATTGAGTAGCTTTGGCAGGTATGTGTCTCAGATGTTATTTCCCTACTCTATTTAGATTTTATTAAATGCCCAGTCTGGAATTGGAACTGCTTTGGTGACCAGATTGATCCACTACTCTCAGACTGCACTGGTTTCATGACTATGAATGAGTGAAAGTGAAACATGAGTTTTAAATGTGATTTGAACTCATGCTTAGAATGCTTATTTAATTTTGCGTTGTGTATAAAGGTTGTAGTAAGTCAGACATCAGATATTTTGAGTTACAAGGCATAAGCAAATGTTTTTTAAAAAAAAGCTTAAAGCCCACTTTCTTATTGAGTTTCTTTCAGTGCTTTTCTTTCAAGTATTGGATTTCATGTTGAACTATATCACAGACCTGTATTTAACTACTACCACTACTTGTAAAAAAGTAGAAATCTTGAAAGAAAGAGTCTCACAGCTAATACAGGACAGCCAGATCATCAATAAAACACAGACTGGAATGAATTTTATGTGCAGCTCATGACCTACTGGCACTGCTTAATGTGTAAGATGGGGAAATATACCTGCAAAACATTTCATTCACACTTGTCAGGTAATTTATTGGGTTTCATCTTCACCTGAAACCCATTTCTTTATGCCACCCCCTTTTTCTTTCAGGAGAGAGGGTTCTCCCAGGGACCAGCTCGTGGTGACACCCTCTCTGTCTGGGGTTGGGATGGAAACCAAGCAGCTGACGGAGGACAACACAGACTTTGCTTCTCGTCATCGCTATCACCAATCCTCCTATATCAAGGCAGATAGGATGGCACATCCGCCACTCAACTGACGGACTTAAACAATGGCTGAAATACATGTCACGTTTGACAGGCTGAAACTGTGTTTCTCCTTCAGACAGTAGCGTCATGTTATCCTGTCTGGGCTGCATTAATGAACAGGAGCATTCAGTGGTCCGGGTCATTTTCCTGTGGTTGCTATGAGAAAGATGCGTGTGTGTGTGTGCGCGTGTGTGTGTGTGTGTGTGTGTGTGTGTGTGCGCGCGCGTGTGCGCCATGCATTTTGATTAAATAACTAT
>OOFE01011226.1:3907-16021 GCA_900323365.1 Monocentris japonica
ATGATTCACAAATACTCACACACACACACACACACACACACACACACAGCTTTATCCTTGTTCATCCTCTCTGCTGGTACAGACCTCCACTTGCATCACACTCTCTTTCTTGCACTCTCTCTCACTCTCACACACACACACAAACACACACACACAAACAGCATTAAACAGGGCTTTCGTGGGCATTTGAGGTGGAGCAAGCAGAGTTATGAACATAGATGGTTAAACTACCAATCTTGGGCCTTGAATTTGAACGTTATGAAACTGATTTCCGGGCATTACCATGGGATAATTTGAACTTTGGATCACTGTTTTCATTCAATGCACATTGCATTACATCTGCCTGACAATATCAGGAATTGAGTTTCTGGCAACTATATGGACAGTTTTGAACAGTTACACAACCCCATTCAGCGTGAGGCTAGTAGCCAGTTGTATGGAACACTAAAACCATTGTAAGTCCACATTTACACATTTGCTCCATATATATGCTTTGCTGTGCTGTTTTCGAACCCTAAGTTTGAACCCTCCACTATCGGCCCCGTGGGAACCGAATGACAGCTTTTATATGCCGTAACACGTGTAACTGATATGAATTAGCGTGACTCATCCAAAAATGACACATCATTTTCCAACATTTTGTTTCAGAGAAGTCCCCCTGAGTTAAATGCAGCGTTTATTTTCCCTTACTCCACACAGCTTCTCGACACAAACACAAGTTCACTTCCATCATCTTTGGACAGTTCGGCTAATTACGGAAAAGTCACATTGGACAGGACCAAATGAACTTGACTAGCATCCACCAATGGCATCTCAAGTGTTGTTTTAGTGGACCGTCTCACTGCCATTTACCAGTCAATCATATTGTCAACCAATCCCGTCATTGCGGCCCTGAGCAGTCGGATCCCTGAGTGACAATAAGCTCCGGTCACATGGAGTGTATCGGGGCAGAAAAGGTCCAAATAATATTCCTCAGAGCATCTGGTCCAAGAAAAGCCTCACATTTGTCCAGTTGAAAATAACACCCTGTGGACTTCGTTGGAGCCATCTTTGCAAGCAGCTGCATCGTGTAAGTCCAGCACCCCATCACGTCTAACTCTGATTAGGGGCTGTAGTTTAGTCCGTAGTTGTTATCATTTGTTTCTCTCACATGCTGTTTTGCAGACAGGGGTGATGGGATAAGCCTGGCAGAGGAGAGACTGTGTGACCCATTGAGGTTTCTTAGAGGGAAATGTCCAAGTCCTCTTTCTCTCTGTGTGTTTGTGTGTGTGTGTGTGTAATAGAGCCAAATCACACGATATATGTACCAACTAATGTAATGCCAATGGCTAACAGCATGGGGTGCAAGATAACCCAAGATTTCAGGGTTGGGGCGGTGCACGAAGCCTCAGAGATTTTGAAGTAAAAGAATAATATTGGAGAGAGAGCAAGAACCCAGGACAAAATGAGTCACCGGTTGTCATCAAAATATTTTAAGATGCAATTTCTGGTATAGTAACTAAAGAAAACACCATTAAATCCTGTCGTCAGTGACCTTTCTTGGTCTAAATGTCACACAGTGTGGTCCTGGGCGGGGAGTACTGATTTCATCACGGGTGAAAGGTTGGGGACCACTGGTTTATGTGACAGTATAATCATGGTCTTATGGTCGTGACCTCCCAAAGGCATCCAGAGGTTATCCATGATTCACTCTGATAATGGCCCTCATCACTTAGACTGTCACCCTCTCTCCTCCGAGGCCCGGGCTAATATCCAGAGCCAACCATGCGATGGAAGAGCTGCATGGGTACATGGGTAGTAATTCCATGCGCCACTGCCCAGTGTATTACACAAATGAGTGATTGGATACTTATTTAGCCTAATGCCGAGCTGAGATGTACTTCCTGTGGATGGTCTGATGCCCGACTTGGGTCGTCGCTTGTAAACTGTTTTATGCCCCAAGTCGCTAGCAGGAGCAGAGAAATGAAATACTGAAAATGCACCAATAACTTTGTAGTTATTGGTGAGAACTAATGAAAGAAAGAACTACAGAAAGATTCAGCTTTTTATGTTAAAACATCTCGACACCGTGAGTATAATCAAATGTGAATTTGTTCCTTTCCCTGAAGCTTATTCTTGCCTCCATTCATGGATTCTTGCTCGAGGTGTCAAGTTACAAGAACAGGAGGGATTTTATTAGACAATTCTTCCTCCATCAATATTTCAAGTACTTCTGAGATGACAGCCATTAAATTTTGGTTCCTGAGTAATGGCCTTCATTTGAAAAAAATAAAAAAAAAATCTTCAATCATAATCCCCATGGAGAAGTTCCTCTTGATCCAGCTGGACCAGGCAGAAAAGCCAAATCCCCGAGCTTGTTTGAACTTTGAACTGGAGCAAGAAAACTGAGTAGACCAAGAGCTCACTGACTTAAGATAAAACAGCCAGATGGACATCAGTGGTTTTGACAAAACTAACAAGTGTCTGTCCCCTGCCTCCCTCCTATTTCAAGTGATATTTCACTTAAGTAGACTTTCACTATTTGGCGCTCCTCCTGTCATATGAGTACATCAATAGTCAACCACCTGTACTGGCCTCCCTGACTCAGTAGCCATGTCACTCACTTGCTTTGATTCAGAAATCTAAAACGTTTCTGAAATAAAGCAGCAATGACAGAAATGATGACTGCGGTGACGCCTTCTTCAGATTACTGGGGCAGTGAATGTTGGTTAGATTTTTAGCGATTTTCAACTTGTATCAAGGTGTGCGTGTTAATAAAATGCAGCCTACACATTCTACCAGAGTGAAATTTCACTTTCAATCTCTTTGGTCCAGATCAAGGCTTCAGCTACTGTCAGCTACTATGGCTCTTTGGTGCCTTCTTGGTCATATTCCCTTTTTCCCTGCCATTTCCGATGTCCTGATTCCATTCACGGTTGTGCCCCCTAGAGGCAGTCAGGGCACAGTGCCACCTGTCCAGGTAGGTGAGCTCTGCAGGGGCACAGTCTGCGGTGGGAGGCGTCAGAGCCGGCACAGCTAAACAGCAATGGTTCCTGTTGAAGTCCGCAGTGCCGACCCCAAGGACTGTAGGCAGGAAACAGGTGGTTGATTTCCTGCCCCATGCTGGAGCAGCCCAGCCCCAGCCTATGATGAGAATGGGGAATTGTGAGAAGTGTATTTATATATAGTGTATCTATTGGCAGAGAGCAGAGAGCGCAAACCTCCGCCAACGCTGAACAATTCTCCAACACCCTAAGGCAGTTGGAGTTGGAATCAAGTCTCTATCTCTGTTTAATTGTTTTGGCTAACAAACAATAATCATCTAATGGTGGAAATCCCAGATCTGGATCACCAAAATCTAATCAATCAGTCCGTGGCCCAAGGCCTATCTGTCCAACAAATTTAATGAAAATCCGTTGAGATTTTGCTGACAGACAAGTCCAGAGGTAAATATTGCTGAAATTGTATATTGCAATCATCAAAGACAAATATGTCTTTCACACATTCACCTCTTGCATTTTCTTTTATTCACCATTTTAAATGCTTGTTCTGAGGTCATTCTGGCCTGAGCAGGTACTGATGTTGTGTTATGATCAACGTACCAGTGAAAACCTCATAACTCCAATCTTTAACTTCAGTTGAAGGAATCCATGGTCCTTTGTGGGTTGAGAAAATCCTACTACCCTAGGTCTTATGAAATCTTTTCAAAACACACTGGATAAACATAAAAATGCACAGTGGTGAAGCTTAAAAAAGGCTTTTCTTTGTTCCTGAAAAGTTGCGCATTGGGCCACCTTCTCCTCACACCTGTACATTGTGTATTTGCAGTGGATGTCTGCTGATCGCTCACCTGGTGAAAGCTGCAGGGCTGTTGAGGTGGTGAAAGAGAGCAGGCTCACACACCAGTGAGGAGCGTCGACACACACTCACACAGGACTGACCCAGGGGACCAAGGTGCACCCTTAGAGCGCCCTCCGGTGGCCAGGTAGGGAGGGATGTGCTGCAGAATTTCTAGATGGAAATAACATTGAAGATCATGAAGAAAACATGATCATCAGCTTTTGACCAAAATTTGATTTTGAAGTCTGATACCAGTAATTTTGGATTGAAGCTGCTGATGTTTTGTTTCATTCAATATCTTTAAATTTGACCATTTCATGCCAAAACATTACAAGGAATCAGTGTTTCCCCCAGAATTTTATTCTTGGCTGGTGGAAAAGCCTTAGGAACAGCATTTAGACCATAGCATGACACTAAAACTCCACATTGAATTCCACACTTTAGAGAAGCTCTTGAAGGCAGGTTGACCCGCCCCACTTATTCAATGTTAAGGGAAACTCTGGGATATATTAGGTTTTTAAATGAAGAATTAATGTACATAGAATTAGTGACTGCAGACTTTATTTTCTCCAACAAGAAGGACTCGATGTGGACAAGGAGGAACATCCATCATAAGGTTGCTGGTGGACGACATGATACCCAGCCTGATACATCGGTAAACACATTTAGCGGTCAAACCCGAGAAGATGATATTAATTTTGTTTTTCCGTCTGATCTGAGTGAGTTCTCATTTCATCGCATCACACAGGACCACATCAAAAGCTGCATCTCTGTACCTGGCGAGTGATGTAAGCGTGAACCCTCTCTAGCATTCCCTCGCAGGTAAACTCTCGGGGGGTGAAAGGCTTCACCTGCAAAAACATACACAAACACGTTTCGTTTGATTATAACTTAAATTTAGGGATTGCAAGGTGTGTGTGCATAATGGCGATTCTACCTCTGTGCGTAAAATGGCCCTGACCGCTTCCCGTACGTCAGTCCTGTTGGTCACGTCCACAGTCCACACATACGGCTTACCGATGAAGTCCTCTGCATAGGGGTGCTGGGAGGAGATCTGGGATCCAAAGAAACAAACAGATCAGACCATCAGAAAGGTGGGAAGAAAGACAGACAGAAAGACAAGCAGAGACAGGGACACAGGACAGATTTGAAGTATCAGCTAACTGTGAAACTGCAATGTAAACGGTGAGCAGATGAGATATCCACCACTTCGTAAATGTGACATTAAAATTATTGCTGTACAGTTAAAACTCAGAGTTATTTGCCATCTTAAGACCTTTGCTTAAAACACAGTGACATCTTAGAGGATGGATTCATGCTTTTGAGATATTTAACAAAAACAATTTTATATTTCCAAAATGGATATACAATATTTAGGAATTTAATAATTTGATTTGTCAACGTAAACTGTACCTGTCTGGTGGTGGGCTTGCCTTTGTAGAAGTCACTGTTGTCTGAGGAGTGTGGTGGGTCAAAACGTGGCTGGAGGAAGACACAGCCCAGAGCGATGGCTTCAATGGGAGCTGGACCCTCATAGGGGAAACCAAGACCTACAAACACCTGACAGGGAAGCAATGTAGACAGATTAAGCATGTAGTGCCACAATGATAAGAAGTTACTTAAAAGGTGCTACGTGTTGTAGCATGGTAACATCAACAAATCATTGTGCGCAACCAGATCATGCCTGACCTTGGCTTTGCGGAGCAGTTGTAGGAAGTGTTCCTGAGTCAGCAGGCCGTGGTTGATGATGAAGCTGGGCAACGTGGCGGCGTGTCCTGGAGGCTGGTAGACTGTGGCGTGGGTCTCCAACTCCTCACTGATCACCTCCACATATCCAGCTTTACCCTGGTATACACACACACACACAAAAAGAGAGAGGTGGAAAAGAGAATGGAGGGAGAGAAAGGGAGGTAGAGGAAGAAGAAAGAAAGAAGAAAGTCTCTTTTATTTTTAATGATCTTAGTGTTTAAATATTATTCCTGTGAAACCTTGTAATATGAGCCATCCTCAAAAAGATAAATGTACCCATGTAATACATCTAGCTTAGCACTGCCCCAGAGGAAAAGACAATTCATTGTCTTGGGATGTGTAGGCATTCTTGTAATCCAACCACTCAATGTTGGTCATTACCTGCCACATGTAGTCCTGTTTGCCGTAGACAACTGCTATCTTGTCTTTCCTGTAGAAGTTTGTTTCCAGCTCCTCCTCCCGCGCCTCTTTCCTCACCTCCTCCTCACTCACGAAGCCCAGGAAGGAGTTATCAGGAGTATGAGCTGGAGACGATGTAACACAGAGCAGTTAGCCATCCAGCACTATTCCCTCCTTCTCAAAAAATAATATCTTTTTACATACAGATACAATGTTAAAAAGCACCATAACTGCAACCCTCATACATGCTACATAGCACTGGGAATGCTTTTGTACAAAGTGTCTTTGTTAGGGTAAATTCAGTCCCAGCTCAACCAGCAGAAGAGGAGGACTCCAATTTACACAGACCAATAAACCCCTGAAAATAAAGGATCCATCATCTAGACGAGAAACTTCAATTTCCGTTTTGAGTTTAGTGAGTCAGGAGAAAAAAATTGACCCCAGACCCTGCTTGTACATGTGCATATACACCAGTCCTCATGTAGTCCCTCTTGCCTAACTAGTAAAACAAATGCAATGAAAAAAAATGTGTAGATAGAACTGAGCTTAAGTTAAATGTACTACTGCTTCCACAAAAATAAAAACCCAAGAGCAGATCTGACTGAAGAAAAAACAAGCCACTCACAGTCAGACACACAGCAGTCGGTTATGATGGGGAGGTAAAAAGAAGATTCCCTCACTTTCCCAGATAAATCTATCGTTAGCAAGGAAGAAACTACTTTATGTGTATACAAGGGCGATGCCATCTCCTCTCATCCCCCCTGACAGACAGTTCATCTCTATGGACACAGAGTCTATGACATACATCTCTGTGGACATGCAGAGTCAATGACAAGCACTGCCAGTGTGCCCATGTTCTTTGAAGACAAGATAAAAAAAATTAACAAAAAAAACAACAGGATGGGAAATGGGAAAGATCAAACAATAACTTTTGGACAGGCAGTATAAACAACAGGGACCAAGAATGTAGGTAAGCGACGGATTCATTCTGCAAGCTTTCATCAACACTGCACATATAGTGGTGTTTTTTTTTTTTTGGTATTTTTTAACTTCGACAGCCGGCCACCCTCTGATACCACGGCGAAGGTGTGAGAGATGAGTATTTATTTAAGAGATGCAGGAATGTGTCAGCAAATATCTGCGTGTGTGTGTGTGTTACACCTGTGAGCATTTATGTGTTCTCCTATGTGTGTGTGTGTGTCTCTGTGCCCAAATTCCTCTCCCCACCCATCCTATCCTGTCCTTTCTCAGGGGTGCTTGTTTAGAAGACCTTGCCAAATAATTCTCCCGTTATGCAGCCCTAGCAGCGGTAAAGAATTTCCCCCTGGCTCCCTAGCAGCTCCATTTGTCCGCGCTTGTCTCTAACACCCGTCAAGACGCACCGCTTAACACGCCCGCCTGTTAGATTAGCGGGGAAACGCAACAACACACTGACGTGATCAAGATGGAAATGTGGAGTAAGTGGGGATTGGATGGCAAGCTCTGGAGGACTGACGTTCCTTTTTTGTTATTGTTTGTCTCTCGGTTTCAGTTGCTTCCTTTGTATTTAGTTAAATCCTTCACCCAGAGGATCCTCTTCAAAGCAGAAGCATCAACAACACCTCTAACCTCCAAACCCCCGCTTTCCTCTAGATTTGTCTCCCCACTCAGTCTTCTTTCATTATCGCTGTCCTCCTTTTGCTCCTTGCTGAAGCTTCTTTCTTCCTCTTTCCGTCTTTTCCTCCCCATCACCGCTAACCGCCATCCCTCTCTCTCTCCCCCTCAGCAGGACAAATAAACAGTGCTCCAGGCTGTGGGATGAAGAGTGGCTCTCAGTCTGGTGCGTCCAGCTTGTCTCTGTCTCCCGGCAGGGTGGGAGAGGTGACAGGGGGAGGTGTTGGAATGAAAGCTCAGTCTGGGCACAAAGTTTATTTAACCTCCACTATTAATCCTCTCACTCTGAGGACGCTTAGAGGAGCGAACGTGAAGGATCAGTGCCGTGACAGTCAGTGAGAGACATACGTGAGATTTTGTGTGTGTGCATGTGTGTGTGTGTGTATCTGTCTGGCTGAATGTCTGTCTCCAAGTGCATGTATGAGTCAGTGTACTTCACACAGCATCGCCACTGCAGCCTCTCACAGACACTGACTCACATGTTTGCATGCTTATATGATGTAAACACATTACCAAGATGGGATTATCACTCACATAAAAGCTATGCCTTGCCACCACACACACACACACTTACGGAACATCGTCATGTACTGTAGTGGTTGGAGACCCCAGCTGCCCCACAGTGTTTTATAACCTCGGCTGCGTGCGTAATTCCCCAGGTTAAAGGTTGGTTCGGTGCCGAATGAGTCCAGGATTCTGAAACGGCACCTAGAAAGATATAAAGATAAAATATAAAGAAATAGAGGATAGAAATAGAAAAAAGTAGAAATAGAAAAAAGACTTTAGTTGATTTATAATAAAGCCCATCTTACATTGATGTGCAACAGTTTCTCCTTAAATGAATGATCACATGAACACAAACAATTTGTAGACGTTTTAAACGTAATGTAACTTCAGTTTTCATGTTTTTGATATCTTGCTTGAGTTTACAGGGTCCTTCATGTGCTGGGTAAATACCATGACCAGGGATGTAGTGGAAGGTAAACCCACCTAAACTTCTTTTTATCCACCTTTTTAGGCAGATGATGTAATTTCGTAGTACACATCATACTAGTGGTATCAAACCTATCTAAGTTACATAAAGATGAGGTCTTTCAGGGGGGGAAAAACATCAATTAACACTTTTCTGAAAATATAATGTTGATGATCACTAACTGGAGGTCATAGTTTATCCACCTTTGTATTTACCACCATATCACTGACCCTACAGACAATGAAACCCATTTAAAGCCCATTGTACAATTTCAAAAACTCAGGGGCATCAACTTCAACCTGAAATCCTGCTTTCATCCAAAAGCATCAATATGAAAGAAATAGATTGTATTTTCAATTCAACATATAAAGGAAGCATAAATAAGTCGAAGTATTACTGGTAATGCAGGAAGGCCAGTCCCATGGCTCCTTGCAGGTGGGCAAGGCCATGGTAGTCAGTATAGATGAGGTCAAAGGTCAGGGGCCTCTGGATTGGACAGCTGCCTCGGCCTGGGGCAGCACCTATCAGGCTGGTCCAATCACAACAAACACACTTACATGTATGACAGGGTGCAGGAAGGACACCATGTCAACCACTCATCTTTTAGCATCGGTGCAATTTGCAGCCACCAACATGCAAAGCTGCCAATGTAGCTTTAACACCTCTGAATCTATCATTTATCAATGTTGCCAGATATCTGAATTTACCAAGGAAATGCTTTTCATTGCATATAACAACAATACTTTCCAAACAAATGTATTCCTTTTGTGCCTGATGAAAGAAGCTAAGATATCTGACAGTGGGTCTGTGCTACCTGTGCAGGTGATGCTGTGAGATGCTGAGAGTCAGGTTGTGGCCCAGGATGGTCAGACAGGCACCAAGGTCAGCCCACTGGACCAACTCCCCTAGAGGACCCCCCCTCTCCACCATGGCTTCGAACCGCTGCCCCGCACCTCCAGCCAGGGCGCCGGGATAAAGCAGCACCTAGAGGATGGGAGGTGGGGAGGTTTTAAAGTCCACAACCCATCTTTAAAGGATGAAGCCAGGAGAGGAAAGGATCATTTCTCCACTGTCTGTGCTTTCATGCAGCGCTCATGGTCCTGCACTCTACGACAGCAAGTTCAAGGGAGTACCATCTAGTATGTTTTCATTAGGCTGAATTTCTGATACTAAAAAGCTCAAACAGAGACCAAACAGAGATCAACATTGTGATCTATGACTTGTTAATACAAAGATGTGCTTCTGAAGTCCTCTAAACATGCGTTGGAGTGATTTCTATCTCCTCCTTGAAATTCCTTGGAGCCCAAAAGATATTTATCAGAATTGGCCTGCTGGTTATACCCTCATCTGAGGCGAAGCCGTCTTGTTGGTGCCCTGCCTCATCCTCAGGCCGGCCTGTATCCACCGTTCAGACATCCTCTCCACTCTGGACCGGATGAACTTCACTGCAGGACCGTTGTTGCTGATGATCATCTTATACAATGAGCTTAGAGTGGTACGCATCTCAGCCTGTGTACATTTGGAAACACGGTATGGTAGTGCAAAGCATGTGACTGTACAAAAGAGTAGATTACTGTCCAATTTTTCTGCAGAGGTAATCATAGTTCAATTAACAGAGGGTTGTGGTGATATAAAGAGAAGCTTATCAATTTCACATGATCATAAGTGTGATCGTTCCACACTGGTTGTGAAGGTACCTTCTCTGTGGAGGGGTGAGGTTTCTGGTGCCATGGCAGTGCAGAGTGGTTTCTCCCATGACGGGGGGGACAGAAGTCCTCTATTTGGCTGAGGTAAGTCAGAATGGAGCAGGTGGTACCGTCCACCCCGTAAAAGGCATAGCAGGGGTCTGACTGCCAACGGGCCCGCAGGAACTGGAGAAGGTCCAGTGGACAGAGAGAGAGAGAGAGAGAGAGAGAGAGAGAGAGAGAGAGAGAAGATAAACAGAGGCATATTCAAAATCATGTCAAAACAATGGTGCAAAACTTCCATCTATGTAATTTGTCACGCAGATAAGCTAGTCTGTAATATATAGTTCCCAAAGAGTACTAAATATTTGTTCTATTTATGTATTTTAACTGGAGCCGGAGAACACTCACCTCCCAAATGGCTTGTTTTGCCAATAAATACATTATCAGCCCATTGGTTATGGATGTTCCCGTTTTAAACATATTAAAAAAGTCTGTTGTTTATTACGGGAGGAAAAGTCCCAGAAAAAATGCTAACCTTTATTTATACAGGGAAGGTTTTGCTAGGCATGCATGTTATTTTTCAGCGACGCTCTGATCCTTCACCTTCATACAGTTACACACATTCACATCTAGGAGCTCAACTTTATCTATTGGGGGTTAAATGCCTTGCTCAAGTGGTAGGGAAAGTGTAATTCAGTCTTATTGGTCAACGTGTTATTTCCCTGTCAGAGCCATTTCAAACTTACTGTGAAGAGAAGATATAATTTTACTAAAATAAGTAGGAGTAAACTAAAATAAATACAATCACGTGGGTGCATTTATACAGCATGAGAGGCATATAGCTAGTAGCTACCACGTACATTTCCACTTTCTCACCTCCACTTTCTCAGCACACACAGGATACACAGGATCCATTGGCACCTCGCACTCCGTAAAGGGGCCTTGTGGGCGAGATATCAACCGTCACACAACTTTATTTTTTATGGCCATTTCGAATGCATTATTATTACTCCACAGTCCTGGCTTCGGTAACAAAAAGGACATTGTGAAGTGGAGTCGATGTGGGTAATGAAGAACACTGGATAATAACTTTGATATATAGCCTCTCAACTGAAACGTGCACAATGAATAGCAGCCATCAGCGCGATGTATAGTGTTGCCATGCATGTAAGAGGCATTAGACTGGAGAGGCTGTGTGTTCTGAGAGGCCCTTTCCCGTAAGCCCCCCCACCTTCTCCAGCTAATGTCAATCAACTGGAATGAACACACACACTCACACACACACACACACACACCTGACCCACCTGCCTCCTACCAAACATTCGCCTTTACAATGTTAGCCCTTGCCAAAATACACAGTGCTTAACTGTGTAAAACAACCTAGTAAAAAAAGGAAAAAAAGACAAGAAAACCCGTAGTCATGTGTGAAGGCCTGAAAACAGTGATACGCTACGGGAGCGCGGCGAAAGAGAAAAAAAAAAAAAAGACTCCCTCTGAGAAAACAAGGGTATGAGTCGACGAGTTGGTGAAAGGACTCCTGGGTAATTCAATCGTACTTTATGGGTGTGAGGTAATGTGAGAGGAGCCGGGCGAGGGCTGGTGAGGAGTGTGTGTGTAGGTGCATGTTGGAGTGTGTGTGTGTGTGTGTGTGGAAGGGTGTCTGTGTGGGCTATGCTTTATGAATTCCCTTTTTCAGGGAGGGAGGTGAGCATAGACCCACTCACCCATATCTCTCTCTCTCTCTCTCTCTCTCTCTCCCTCTCTCCCTCTCTCCCTCGCGTGCCAAGCAGGGTGCGTAACCCAACTCCCACCTGACACCTCTCAGGAGGGTCG
>OOFE01011227.1:0-32268 GCA_900323365.1 Monocentris japonica
TACAACTTTTTCAAGCGTGTATGCCAGAAATCAAAGTATGCATGCTTACCATTTTATATATATATATATATATGTGTGTGTGTGTGTACGTGCATGAATGCCTGCTTCTGTGTGTGTGCATGCCTGCATATGTTCCTACCTGTGTATGTGTGTGTGTGTGTGTGTGTGTGTGTGTCTGGATGGGTGTGTGTGTGTGTGTGTGTGTGTCTGGATGGGTGTGTCATTAGAAAGCTAATATTATGTAGAGTAGCTACCTGCTCTGGCTGCATGCTGCCTGTGAAAGCGAGAGAGCGATAAAGAGAAAGAGAGAGGTGTGTGTGTGTGTGTGTGTGTGTGTGTGTGAGAGAGAGAGAGAATCTGTGCATATTCATATGTCTATGCATGTGTGTGTGTGTGTGTGAAGGTTTGTATGCTTGTGAGTGTTTGCATGTGTGTGCATATGTGTGTGTGTGTGTGTGTGTGCGCATGTCTGGACCGAGCCAGTCTGACCCAACCCTTGCCGCTGACCACTTTGTCTTGCTTATTTCACCAGCAACAGTAGAGGAGAGCAAACACTGATACTGCCCAGACAGCAAACCTGATCTTCACAGCACCTGAGTTAGAAGGTCCACAAGGAGCAAACTGAATCCTAAATAGTCTACAGGGCTTTCAGGTCATGCAACACACCCTCTGCATCCACAGAGGAGGAGGTGGCCGTCTCAGGAGAGCTGCATAGACGCTATTAATGATCAATTCGCCACTGATAAATCTGATCAATTTTGCGTTCAGATGATGTCAGTTGTCCTGCTAGATAACCATAGTATCTGGTCAGCTAACCATCACTGTTGTGCTGTAAACGATGTGTTCACGAGTTAACGTATCTAGTAAAAGCTAGCATTAGTCGTAGCTAGCAGTCGCAGGTTAACAATAACATTGGTTGCTTTGCTAACTTAGCCTGCTGGCTAGCTTGTTTAAGCTAACTGACTCTTCTCAAGCTACAACTCGGTGTTTTGGAGTAGAGACATCTGGAAACAAATCTACTTATCAGACTATTCACTTTTACTTATTTAGTTATTGTGTGCACACAGCCAATTCTCTGCTGGACTCCACTTCCATTCCACTGCAAAGCCTCTAGTGGCCCCCAGTCCTGCATATAGAGTGCATTAGTGCCACTGATTGTTATACAGTAGAACGATGATGAAAAGAGATTGATTATGATTATTTGACATTGAAATAGCAATAAATAAGTATGATATATTATTTATTATCACTCTTTATTCCCTTTTGAAGATCATGATGATGATATTTGAGTTACCAATTGTGGTTTAATTTAATATAACTATTTTCTTTAATATCAATTTTGTCTAATTTTATTTTTTTATGCAGACAAAATATTACCCAAATACAATTACCAATGACTCATTATTATTATCAAGAAAACCTCTTTTCCCTCACCTTCATCTCATCTCCCCCTCATGACTGAAGTGGATTTAATAGGTAAAATCATAGATTTCACCTGGACTCTCCTGGTTAGCCTATTTCATGGAGAGAGGCCGTCCTAATGTTTTGTCCCTTCAGTGTGCAGTAGAGCAAAATCTGTATATTGTAACACAAAACAAACAACACTGCAGTTTGCAGCAAGCATGCAGTAAACAGTGGGACTTCGACAGTGGCTTCATCTGTAGCTTTTGTTGACATGACTTGAGTATGTTCCCTCTTTCACTTCCCATGCCTCCATCCACTATCATCTCTGTTTGCATACAAAACAAACCACAGACTGCTGACACGACAGGAAGCCTCAACAAAGTGGCAAAATATGTTATCAAACATGCAGCGAATCGCAGTGGAATGTTGTTGGTAACGTGCTATCACATAAAGTATAAAACAGAAGAATGCCAGGCTTTTGTTGCTTGTGGATCAGCCCACTATAGATTTGTGATTCTGTGCTGGGAAGCGAACAGGCACTGACCTTCAGTTCAGTCACCAAGTGAATGAATTAACATTTACAAACACTACGGTATCATTTAAACAGATTCAGGAACACCTTTAAGGATGAAATGCCAGCTAACTGCCTTCACATTTGACGTCAATCAATTAGGTTTGTCATTTTAGATTGATAACATTTTTCTGGTGGACCATGGCAGCCATGCCGGCATGTATTTGCATATATATTACATTGAGGCTGCCAAGGCAAACCTGGCATTATGTCTTCCAGATGGCTCAGTGTAACACAATGTGAAGCCATTTACCTAAGCCTTCGCAGTTTGTTGGGCGCTGTCAGCAGTTGCAAACAGTATAGTTGTTTGCATTTAATTCAGAAGCCCTGAAATAAGACGTTTCATAAGCAGAGAGGGCCGAGTGTTAACAGGTAGGCTAGAAAAGGAAGCATCTGCAGGATTTGGTGACTCTGACTGGTGCCCTCAGCTGATAATATATGCTGGCTTTTCAAAACTCTCAGATTTTACGGTTTAACTTTGTGATCTGTGACACTGTGCTGCTGCCTACAATCGACAAGAGCAGGAGAAACTTTCAGGCAAGCTGGCAGCAGTATGTAGCCAGGCAAGAGCACAGGGTCAAACCGATGACATAGGAGTCTGAGGGGAATACAAAAACGTCGACCAATGCAGGAGGACGATTTCATTCATGACTCTGGATCAAGTTCTGCATTGGAAAGTTCAAGCTCTGCAGTTAACTTTTCACTAAAACTCAATGTTGGCTTCCCTCCCATGGGTTTGGTTATACTCTCCTCTCCTCCTGACCAGGAAAGCTTGTTTGAACATTGAATCCAGTCCACTTCAGGAATTTGACCAATCACCACCTAATCCTTAATATGAGCAATCTTATTAGAAGCCCTTAATTCACCCAATACAAATCTGACACGTTTAACTCCTTTAAAACCTAACCACAGCAAAGTTTGACCTCACCTCCTGCTATTCCAAAATAAGTAAATGGGTTTAAGCAGTGGTATAGTTATAGCTGGGAGGATGTACTAAAATATGATGCCACTATCGTACATATTTTTGGTATGGTAATAATTTTGAATTGAATTGTGCTCTATATCCTCAGGAAAAAAGGTGAGTGTACTCCACAGCGTACACCACCTCTGCGTCTAGGGCCCATAACGGCGGCGGCATTAAACATTAACACTTTGCTCGCAGCTTTGTGCTATGGCTGTCATTACATTTCAACAGAGGAGACCCAGATATGTCAAGCACTGTCAAAGTGATCTGTTGACCAGAAGCTCATTTTCTCAGCTCTGAAGATGTGTGGCGTCTCTCTCTTGGTGATGCTCTGTGGAGAGACTTGTCACATTGTGTAAACATGAAGCATGTTTTTTTCCCCTCTCAACTTTGTGACCGGAGCTGGTGAAATATTTCTGAGGAGGGGTCAGAAATATCCCGGCCACATGGGACTGGGACAAGGCCATGGCGGGGAGGGGTACGTGAGGGTGAAACCATCCAAAGCATCTGACATATAGGAAAGGCTGGCATTGTTACAACAGAGAAGAGTGAGTTTTTGTTGTGTTGGACTGAGTGCAAAAGAGCAAGGACATGTGTGTGTTTGCTTTGTACAGTACAGTATATAAGCATGCTTGTGTGTGTGTGTGTGTGTGTTACTGAAACAACAGTAAAGTCTCCCCCCATTTATGTACACAAGTTCAGTTTACTGTAATCTATTGCCAATATGTAAAGACACTCAGACAAATATGTGCAAAATGCTGCTTCAAATGAAAACAACAGCATTGTTTAGAGACAGTTAAACCCTTGGATCCATCCAAAGGCTTTGCGGTCTGCACCTAATAATATCCTGAGCAGCTCTTGAACTTACTGTATGTTACTTGTTTGATGCTGTTTGTCTGCCAGCTGACAGCACAGGCAAGAGGAGGAAATTGGCTCACAGCTTAGTATAGAGGGCTTTCAGTTGACATAGTGCAGCCTCTGGCAGCCATATTGGAGGTTTTCAACTCATTGGCAACAGCTGACAACATCTGGCTGGTTTCTAAATGTACAACTTGGCCGTCTCAACGGAATTCAGACGTGGTTAATTTCTGTGCTGTTTTTGACTGGGAACTGATGATTTTCCCGCTGATACATCTGATCGGTGTTGTGTTTCAATAATGTCAGCGTGTTAGCTAGCAAATGCTTTGGTTATGCATCTGATTCACACACTAGCTAACATATTAGCAGCTAGCGCCAGAAGTGGCTAGTAGTCACATGTTGATATTCACATTGGTTGCTTTAGTAGCCTGCTGGCTAGTTAGCTAACAGTTTGTTCAGGTTAACTGACTCTTCCCAAGCTACATCTCAAAGTGTTTTGAAGTAGAGACTACTAAAGACAAGACAGTTTACTATATCACAGTAACCTACATTTGGAAACCAATTACTTATCAGACTATTCACTTTCACTTACAGCATTACTGAATTGGCCCACACCACAACAATCTTTTTCTTGCCTGGTTGTTATATATTTAGTTGCTATTTGCACAGAGCCAATTCTCCTTTGGACCTCCATGATGGAGCCAGATATGGTTGAAAGGAGATTTGTGACGCAACTGCAAAGCCTCTATTTATTATTTTCTCCCCCTCTCATTCACTGGGTATTTGTGTGTGTGTGTTGTGTGTGTGTTACAGAGAAAGAGAGAAAGAACGAGGGGGGAGCACTGTTGTTTCTCAGCTTGTTTGACGAGAGGAAAACAGAAGCTGGGAATTGTCCTTTGCATTGTGTCTGTGTCAGGTAATAAATGTTAATCTATGGAAAATTCCTTCTCTTGAATTCAAATTGAGTGTAAGAGAGTTGTCTCCAACTAAAAGGTGTTTTGGCATGTGCTGTGATGAACTGCATGCTCTACGCTTGAGATAAATCTCCAAAAGATTGGCACGAGACTTGTGATACTGTATAAAAAAAAAAAAAAAAAAAAGAAAAAACTCAGAATGTGAAATGAAAATATTTACAATCCATTTGGCTGCTGGAAACGTGAGGTGCAGCTGCAGCACTTCAGAGAATGACACCTGCTTCCTGTCTGTGTGTTGTGGTTCACCCTCACATGCCTTCTGGGATTAGACAAGACAAATAGGTGTGTATTTTCCAGTCGGGTAATATTCCATGAGCGTCTTTCAAGGGCAGGCCTAAGCAGCTCTGTCATGTGCTTTGGGAGGTGGAGGGTGGAAGAAATAGGGAGCTGGTTTCTCAGAGTCACATATTTCCCTCCCTGAAATGTCAACACTGCCCCTCGACAAGCGTCAAATCATCTGGATGGATTTGCGCTGGAAGGAGACACTGCTCAGCAATTACCACACACATTTGGTTAGGTGTTAATGCAATTTTACCTTCCTTAATCACCGTGTGACAATCTGTTCTCAGTAACTGAGCATTCAAAATCCTTTATTATGTAAATTCCATCAATGCAAGACACTAATTGCTAACACAGTAAATAAATAAAGACAGACAATAGAGGTAATTTCACTCAGAAAAGCAGACTGAATTTAAACCTCACCTCTTTGTAAGTGGTGCCAGAGTCCAAGGCTTGTGTCATGCATCTATTAATGGGAGACACATGCTGATCACTTTGCTGGTGTATGCCTTGGGGTGCTGTGGTGCTCTGTAAATAACTTTGCTTTGTTCCAGGATCAAGTCAGTTTAATCTGTGTCAGTCTCTTTCCCCTCCAGCAGCTGTCTTATCTTAAAGATAAAAGGCCAGGATCAATGTGAACACTGTAGCACTATCAAACCTATCAAACAGACACACAACAAACAATTATATGCTCTGCTGCATGTGGTTGTTCTTTCCCGAACATCTTTGAGCAGGAGCTAAAGCATTTTTTTTTTTAAAAAGAACATAAAGTAACTCCCGCCAAGCGTGTCAGGCTAACAGGTTCAGAGAGTGAAACAGAGACTAAGGCTGTGTTCATACTGCAGGCAATTACTGTTCATATCTAGTTTAAAATGGAACCTATATCCAATGCCAATGTGAACTGTAAGGCATTTTGAGAAGACGTGTGCGCAGATTTACGATAACAAAAGACGTCATCAAGTTATTGTGCCCGCGCTACTTTGGTCAAGCTAGCTAACATGGAAGGTGCTCAAAGATGGCTCTTTATTTTTTGGATTAAGATTTATTTGCGTGCAAAACAGCAATGAAAGGCAAGAAAGAACTATAACAGTTGTTTTGACAACCATCTCAAGTTCATGACGTAAACTTGACTGATAACCATGGCAACACTGAAAAAAAATCCAATTGGAATGTCGATGCCTGAAAATCAGATTTAGTACCACATATCAATGTGGTCTGGATCGGATTTGAAAAAATGCGACTCCATTTGCTTGATTTGTTTCACTTTTGAGGGAAAAAATGGAGACACTTTCAGCTGCAGTAGGAACGTAGCCTTACAACCAAACTTGTACAAACACTGACATTGAAGACACTACCAAACATGTGAAAACCAACTACTGGTCTGCTCTGTGTCGACTGACTTTTTTTGGGAGTAAAAGGTTTCCTGAAAATGTGTCAGTGCCCTGTCAGCCCTGCTAGTATATTGTACTCTCCAGTACCACTTTTCTATTTGCAGAGAGGGAGGAGGGCTAAAGGGAAGGAAGGGGAAGTTGCTAAATTTAAACCACTTCAGAGGATTCCCATCATGAGTGAATGCCAAGGTTTAGACGTCAAGTTTCCATTTCATACATGTTTCAAAGTGTTCATTAATAATTGGCTATTTCAGGAAACATTTGAGACCAGTGGGTGCTCTTTGAATCTGATCCATTAAAAGATAATTGATGAATGATGAATTTCATCTTCTTTAGGGGGGATGAAGCAGCTTCCTCCTCTACCCCACCATGTGACTTCCCACAATTTGGCATGTCCTCTGAGGTCATGGTTAGGAAGTATTCAAGGAAGGAAGTGGAACTAAATCCCTGTCATTCGAAGGTTTGTACGTGAGACACAGGCTCCTCTAAAACAGATGTCCTCTTACAGATTCCCTATCTAGTAGATATCATCAATTTGTGATGAAGTGTTGTAATGTACTTTTTAGGCGCACCCACTCTCTCAACCTGCCTTGTCCCAATTCTACTTCAGTTAGAAATTTCAGAATGCCTTTCAACAACCCCCAGAAAAGGGACATGAACTTGTTGCTTTCAGTAAAAGGTGGCCTTATAGACATATAAATATTGCTAGCTAGCCAACTAGTTTGTGAATACTGTGGCATGTCTATGATCGTGGCCACACCCCATGCATTCTGGTCTATTGAGGATACTGTCAGTGGAGAAATTGGTGTCTCTTCCTCTTCTATGAAGGATTTCTTTCTTTGACTCTGAGGGACACCAAAACCTGATGTTTACTGTTGATTTTTTTAGGTCACTTAAAAATGTTTCTGCAATCAAACTCCATTGTAGCTGCGGTAGTGGATTGGAAATATCTTGACTTGATGGCACGTCATCTATTTTCAGCCAATACTCCACAGGAATAAGAAATATACACCAACAAACAACAAAATGGACCCAGAAATGCTTGGTTCATCACCAATAGCTTATTTATTAATCGTGTTAAGGGTTTTAGCTTTTCCTTTAAAGTGCAATCAAATAATTCCACTGTGTAAAGGAAGGTGATTTATTATGGTATAAAAAGAGCCTGAACAGAAAATAAAGCCCGTGTCCCCTCTATGTCAACACATCGGCCTCAAGCAAAGGGACCAACCAGTACATAAACAAAGGCTTCAGGCTTGGGAATGTAAATTGACCAAAACATTGCCTCACACATGCACTGTGTGATATCAGGCGTAAAAGAACGCTTGACTTTTATCTTCTTACTTACCTAAATCTTTGGAACATCAATGGAAGCATGAAAGGAGATCCTTCTGTGCGATGCTGAGCCGTTGTATCACAAACCTTTTCTCTCCTTCACCTCGTGTTTTCATGCCTGCACAGGGAGGCTTTTAGAACTAGAGTGAATGTGCTTTGCTCTGACTGACTTTGACCCGGAGGTCGACCCAGGCCTGTAAGCAAATCCCCAGGCCGCTGACACTAACTGTCTGCCCTGGGGGTCTGGGTCAATATAGACTGTGAGGATTATGAAACAATTCGAGTGACTTTTTGGGACAACTCCTCTGCTCTGGTGGTGATTGTCATGAGACTATTGAAGACAAGGGACATCTAGTGCCAGTGAGCTAGTGTTGCTACTCCTGTCCATTAGGAGGTAGAGGTGCTCACAGCTGTAGCGTTGGCACTTCTCATTATCTCATTGCCCCTGGCTTATTCAAGCAGTGTGCAGTGCAATAAGGGCTTGAAGACTGGAGAACTAAAGCGCTAAGCCTCGTCTATGAGAGTAAAGAAAACTAGATTGTTGTTCACCATGTAATGCTTTAGTATTGTGTTTTTTTCCAATGTTACATCAGTTTATGTATTAACAAAATGCAGAGAAAACATGACAACAATTACATAGTTTACATTTTAGTTACACACATGGTAGCATTACCTGTTACATATTTTGGTTACATGTTCTCAGACTAATTTCGACTCAAGCCTCTATGGAGGACAGACTCCATAATTATAAATAAATCTATTAATCAATACAAAAATAAATACATGTATAAAAAATCCAGAAAGAAAGGAATCAGAAAGGAATCAGAAATCCAGAAAGGAATCCAGAAATAAATATATAACTAAGAAATGACATCTTCTGAAACAGAAAATACAGGAAATACATAAATACTGAACTAAATGAGTAGGGAATAAAATTAATATGGAAATTGATTATTGATTGATTATTGCACATTGCTTTACTCATTTATTTATTGAATTATGCTCACTTTTATTTTTTAATGTATTTATTGAGAGGTTTCTTTGCATATTACCATATGCATTTATTTATTCTTGTATTTAGTAACAGATTTATATATTTATTTATAATTATGGCCGACTCTGTCCTCCATATTGGTCTTGGTCTTGACTCAAGACTAATAAGATCCTGTTCTGCTTCTCACAAATTCTTCAGTTAGTTTCATACAAAAGAACATGGTACCAGCCTTCCTATTTCACAGATTAAACTGTATGTTGTTGTATGTTCGATAAGGCTGGGACAGAATGTTCCAGCAGGCTGACTCAGTGCTCATAATTTTCCCCATTTGAAGTTCTAGAGACTTACAAAATCCTCTTATATTTTATCCATGTAGGTATCATAATGAATAAGTTAGTTTGACTGAATAAGAAATCAAGTCACACTCAATGTGTGGCTTGCTGCTCGACTTTAATGGTACCCCATATCTTACAAAAACACATTTTAGCCATACTCCTTAATCCATCTTAAGGCAAATTCCACAAAATGTCAAGTGCAGCAACATGAAAAATGCAAGAACAGGCTGTAAATGCCAGGCGATCACAGAACATGACTGAGCCTCTCTGCCCTAACCTGTGTGGGTTGGTTAACCAGTGGCATGGCTCAAAATCAAAAAATACAATTAAAAATAATCCATTACCTCAGACACCACACATCTTTATCCTTTGATCAAACAACCTGGCTCATAGCAGTTCAAGTTTGTTCCACAAGTCATGCTGTCAAATGGGGTGGAAACCCAGAGTTGGCCAGTTGGGCGTAATTGAAAGTGACAGTCCCAGCCTGAACGGACCTGTTAGCTTGAGAGAGAGAGAGAGCACTCAGTGGAGAGCTCGTACGACCACTAGCCAGCAGGTCCGGCACCCAACAACTCACAACTAAGTCGCGTGTCTGCCAAAGAGCATGCCATAGTGCTGGGAAAAGAGCAATGGGACCCTGCCCTCGGGGTATAACCAGGCGGTCAAGTGACAGTCCTTCAGCAGCAGCATTGTTCTCCCTCCGTGGCTCTTTGTGTTGTGGTTGTCGTCTGTGGTTGTTGAGAGCCCCTTTGGCTATCACTTGCCATTGGCCAGTCATTTTCTATTGATTGACTTGAAGTGCATAATCCTAATGGAATTCAGAGCCTCTAGTAAGACTTCAGGGGTCACTCAGTCGAGGTTTAAGTACACATAAAACAGTATATGGGTCAACCAGCAATAGAGCAAAGCTCAAACTGAGATAAGATAAAGGAACATTGCATGAGACCTATTGGATTTCCCATGATGTGTTACTATTCCACATTTTGATGAAGTTCCCACAAATAGCATGTTACCACAGGAATATTGTGTTTGTGTTCCTTGTCAATTGAATATTTGTGCCAGGATGTCTTCACTAGACATAGCTGATGTAATTTCTTTCGGGGTGTGGTGGACTGTCTACGTGTTTAGTGGGTCTCATACAATTCTGTGGTTTCTACTGTTGTCGTTGTGGGAAGAGAGCATGGGCAAAAATGTCTGGGCTGAAAACGTAACCAGATGCTCCACCACAGCAAAAATGCAAGGGTATTTACCAAGGTCTTATCCATCATAATGAAACTTGGGAGAGGTCTGTTGACCTTATTTTTTCCCTATGTGTCTTAAAGCTCTGCATAAGGTAAAAATTGCCCAATACACAAAAAGATTCAGGAGTCCACAAATGTTTTGTGACAGCAATTTAATAAGTATAGCATGTCACATGGTAAGTTGCTGTTGATATATTTTGATAATATTTGCAAGATTTCCAGCATTGGCAACAGATGGAGGGACAAGCTGATAATAAACGCCTTTACAGTATATATATAATTAGGTTGACTCCAGCCCTCTGATTGGTCAATAGCTGTGGTATATATCCTATATACCACCCTTACCATGGCAAGCATTTCCATATTACTCCACTGTAAATATCGCGGAAACAGAAAAAAACAACATTCTACACAGGTTGGCGTTGAACTTTGGTTGTTGCTTGGGACTACTTTGTCACAAAATGGCATTTTTATAATTTATTAAGTAAAATATAAGATATTGTATGATAAAAATGTATGATAATATGGGAAATAATTTAGCAACCGCTTGATAAAAGACGGTTACAGATAACACACCTTAACTGAAAAAACTGCTCCTGCTCCTAATTTAGGGGCTAAAAGCCAATGTAGGATAAAAAAAAACTAATGGAATGAACAATGGAAAAAACTAATACAAATCAAGCAGTATATACATACATAAAAATTGTGCCAAAATATAGAAATCAGAGTTTAAGTCAAAATGTGTCCATAAACAAAAATTCATGCAAAACGAAGCAACACATATTACATGATCACACTTTATGACGTATGACCGTGTTGTTAGGAAAAAATGATCACCAATTGCTTACAGAGCTCCTTACCTGGACACATGAGAAGAAATAAGCATTTTAACATTTTACCAGACTTAGGCAGCTTTAAGTCAGCTTGACCATGTGCTTTTAAAGACTTTGCACGTTGGAACTGTTGTTAAACTTGAACTAAAGTAGGTAAGTGCAGATAAAAGAAAGTAGATTTCCAGAGCCAGTAGGTCATGATAAGCCAGTGGGCATTCTTGCCCTACATTGCTGAAAACATAACAAGAGGGATACACACTCGCTGAAATTCTACACTTGGATATGAATTTGCATAGCCTGTTTTTCAAGGCAATGCCAACGAAACACTGCCAACACCGCTGGCAGCTAACAAGACCTTTAAAGCACAGATTCTACATCTATTTGGTCATGAACATTGCAGGTATATGTAAATAGATTCTCCACTCAAAACTACAGGTCTGTTTTACTTCGGTGTTTTGAAACATTACCACTTTAACAAACCTTTTACTGACCTACAATACATGTAAGAGTCATATTTAACAGTGCTTTTTTTGAGAGTGAAAAAATATATTCAATCAAGAAAACTCAAAGTGAAAGGGACTCCAGATTGCAGTCTTGAATTGGGGCTTTAAAGGTATACATGATAATAGTGCTGTTGGCACAGGTTTCCAGCATCCAATCCAGCCAGAGGAGACTGTGAGCCTGCCTGGGAGGGATATGGTGCCGTGGGAAGTGCCTGACATGGGGACCAGCTGGAAGGCCACCAGAAACACTGACACCAGGGAACAGATGGGTGAGGAGATGGCAGAACCCAGGGGTTGGGGAGAAGGGCAGCCTGAGGGTCGGACATATGGAGGGAGGAGACGAGGGCAAAGCCAAGCTACTGTACACAGAGCCTGGAGATGTGGACACTGGACAAGCAGAGAGCCAACAACAAGCTATCTTTAAAGCTGCAACGTGGAACTTTTTGGACATTAAAATAACAATAAATAGGATGTCTGTGATCTTGTGTGTACCTGCCTACATCCCCCTGTTTACCTGAAGTGTCTTTTCAATGAGGTTGGGGGCATTTTGGGACATATGCCCTTTGCTGTGGGCGTGGCCAGCAGTGAGCCGGGGTGTGGCTATCAAGGTGAGGCTAGTGACCGCAGCACAGAGAAGTTACAGCAACAACAATGAAGGAAATTAGTAAGGAAGGAAAGAACAGCCAGAATATCAAAATGAGTGTCGGGGCAAGAACTTGACCAACAGAGGGTGAGGAGGATTGAGGCTATGTCCACACTAAGCCGTTTAAATTTGAAAATGCATACTTATCTCTCCATTTTGGCCTCCTGTCCACACTAGGACGGCGTTGTTACCCCACCAAATCGGAGCTTTTCTAAAACACTCTCCCAAGTGGATAAATTTGAAAACGCCGGCCCCCCATTGTAGTGTGGATGGCGAAAACGGAGACTTTTGAAAACGATGACGTTTCATTGCTTGACTGCCGTTTTCAAATTTAAACGGCTTAGTGTGGACGTACTCTAATAATACACTTCCTGCCTCAAGGTGAAAAGTAGCATTTCCACTTCCTACTTGATCTAAATAGTGACAAAATACTCTCTGGGTGTTACAGCATCTTGTGTCACTATTTGGAAGTGGAAAGTCACATGCTATGAGGTTGAATCGCTGTCTTTTCCTGTGTCCGTCCTTGAGTCTCTTTTCCTAAACTCCTTCTCTCAACTCATTGCAGCCTAATGGTCTAATAATAGAACTAATTTACCCTGATTCCAAATAGGCTGGCCTCATACAAAAACCTCAACTGGGCTTGCCTGACATGACAGACCTATAGAGGCCTGCACAGGCAGTGCCTCCCACTGAGCCTTTATTTAGTACATTGGCTATTTACGGAGATTGACAGTAAGCAAAAACGTTTGGTTATGAAGTAAATGTGACTTTCCCTGGTGGTGTGTAGGGGTCGTTGATGCACACAGGCTTTATTTACATGGACAGAGCTTACTAGATAGCAGAGGGACATACAGGAAGTTGCCCCTTGTCATATTTTATTGTGATTAGTGTGAGGCCGGCCTCAAGAAGTTACTTCAGTCCTGAAACTCTCATTAGCAAGTGGCCAAATGCACAGATTTTGGTCTAAGCTGTCGAGCTAAAGGGCTGGAGCAGTAGAACTGGCCAGTCTAACTGAAAACTTAAAAGGTTAAGCAGAAAATACGGATGCAACCTGCGTGTAAAGAAGGGCCACTCCTTAGCTTCGCCTTTTTTAGAATTGGATGCCGTTACAAACATCCTCAGATTAGCACATTCATAGTTTATAATCAAAAGAAGAGTAGCAACACATTAAAGCTCCATCACACTGAATGCTATTGCAAAGTGATACTAAAGAGGTTCAATTAGTCTTTCACCTTGCTAGACATGCTTATATTCATGCTGTTCTCAAGTGTATTATATCTCAAATGCCTCCTGCAATTGCTGTCAAGGCAAAATGCTTTACAATTGAGAAGACCCATCACAGACAGGATAATACACAAGGCGTAAGTCCTGCTCTCATGCTTCCTCCAAATGTCTGATTCAGTTACAGTTGGATTTAACTATGGAAAAACATTGTGGCTATTTTATCTGGACATCCCAGAGGAGGTGACTGTTTTGCGCACCACATTGTGTAATAGATCACAAATATGTCACCAGGACTGTGTTGTGATACACCGGATATGAGATTTTTTCAACCATTTTTTTCCAGTGAATCGTTTTTTTCTGTTTTCCATATTCAATAGATTCTAACCAGGCCAACAACAAAAAAAGCATTGTGTGTCTGTGTCGGTATGTCTATGCTTGTTGGACTGCTTGTGTGTTTATCATTGAACAGACGACAAAGTCCTTTTTGTTTCAGACACACTCCAAACAGAATAGACATTTCTGACGCAGCATGACTGGTTCACCTGAGTATTTCTATGCCATCTTTGATGAACCTCTTTTTGAATCCCTTTACTTTCAGGACTGGTTACATGTTGCGCATGGATAAAGTTCTGAGCCTTTTATTTTTAGTATTTTTAAAGGCTTAACATAGGCTTGTAATCTATTATTAAATGATTTGTCTTCAAAAGATGTCAGTTTAAAGCCTGCTAATAAAAGAAACAATGAGTTGAAAAACTGATGCCAATGTAGGGCAAAATGTGAATAAGGAGGGGCAGTCAGAATTTTTTCTTTCTACCTCAATGAAAATTAATATGTTTGTGTCTTGGGAATAGTCTGATTTTGAACCAATTTCTATTCATATCTACATAGTGTATAACCTTGGAGAGCTGGATGGTCTACGTGGAAAAACCTTCAGGGATGCTTGTTGAAGCCTCAATAATTCTTTGATGTGCCATCTTACTAAAAACAATGGCAGTTTGATGGTTGAAATATGATTCAGTGTCCTAATGGAGAAAAACAACAGCATGGCCTGGAGGTATAATTGTGTGTCTATTCTGTGACGGTCATTAGAATTATTGTGAAATATAGTGGAAGGACTCAAAATATAATGTGACGGCAAATCTTGTAATACATGTAGCCTACATTTTATTGGGTAGAGACAATCAAAAACCCTCCAAAGCATGTTTTTTTATCCGGATGTTCCAACTCCACACGGCCACACTCACATCCAGTACATGATCCACTCTGAAATCAGACACAGAAACACGGAAATGTCTCTGTTTTTGAATGACAAACCATTTCACAGCTGATGGCAGAAAGCGTAGAGATAGTGAAAGTATCCATCTTACACCTCCAGCTCTAGGAAGGAACAGTAGACTAGTAAAAGGTAAGAGGATACTGGCGTGTTCTCACTGGAAAGGAAGATGAACAACCTGCTGGAAGAGCAAGCAGCTCAACACTGATGGTCACTCAATAATAAATCAACTTGATTAGGAACTGAAATAACTGCAAACAGGTTTACATTTGATGAAGCAAATGAAAAGTCATGCTTGCTTGTGTGAATGGTGCTGAATAGCCATACTGTACATTTGAATTGCATGTTTCGTCATCTGCACTAGTGTCAGTTTCTGATGAGGTTTTTGCTCCCTGTCCCCGCTGACATCCATGACCAGTGTTCTCTTGAGCATCAGCTTGGAGGTCAGGCCAGCAATTAGCTTTGATTCAGGCTTCCCTATCTATGGAGTTAATCAAGTCAGGAATAAAATGCAGACCAGGCTATTGATTCAGTAATCCCACAAGATCCCCTGATGGATCTCTGAAAATAGCCCTGATATGGAGGGCTTTTAGTCTTGGGTGGTAATGCTCAGATGCTGTCAGCCAGAGAGCTTGACTGGGTTATCTGTCTAATTGCTTCTGACATCCATGCCCTCGACACTCACAACACAAAAATTGCGAAACTATAAGACTGACACATCGCTGTGGTGAATTACTGGTACATAACTCTCCTCTCATTGTATTTGCTTTTTGAAAAATGACTCCCAGACACTGGTGGACTGAAGTCTTGTGGGAATGGGGTTTTTACTCTCATTCATTTCATGTCACCACTGTGTTATAACGTCATGCTAACCAAGTGGCACGTCATTTCCTTACGTCATATCAAAACAATTAGATTTGGGCTGCTGAGTGAGAGGGAGATGAACTATCAACAAACACACATGCACTCTGAAGGGATTTTCTGTATATTGTTGTTTTCATAACATTTTTCCTTTCTTGATATTTTGCTTTTTAATTTGGCTTAATCTTTTTGCCTCTCACAAAACACATTTTCTCCAGCTAATGAAATACTTAATCCTCAAAACATGAAAGCATTGATGGTTTGATAGTGACTTGTTTACATATCAGCAAAGCTGCTTTCCACAAATAAGGATTACACTAAGGACAAAAGAGTGACATTTGTGCAATAATTGCAAAGAATATGCAGGCAGTTCATACACAGAAATAGAAATAACATTCAATTAATGGTGTCTCTTTGTGTAGAAAGACAAGACCCGACTGTAGCAGTCATCAACTGTAGCAGAGCTGCTGAAACGTATCACTGAAACTAAGAAGTTCAGTGAGGAACCACACTAACTAAGTGAGAGCATCATTTGCCGTTACCTTGGAACAAACTATGGGGGGAAAACTCAACAACTGTCAGGCGCTGACTAGCAGTGAGGAGCTACTGGAACCCAGAAAATGCATCCTTTCAATCAGTGATTGGATCTATATATGTGTCCTTGTAGAAGAACAGATTGTAAGGCATCTGCTGGCAATAGGTTTCACACCTCTCGAGACACTACCCCAGTTAATGGCTGACAATTTACAAACACATCATATTTTTATCCCTCCACTGAGCTGCATTAAGACAGCATCCCACCACTGCAGTCCATGCTTTAACGATGACATTCAGTAAAGGCCAATAAAATCAAATAGTGCCAACTATGTGGTTTAAGAATCAGAGACTTCTCCACCACCCAGTGTTACTACGTGCAGTCTCACATTTACCTGGTCAGTTTGAAATGGTTCTCATAAACTGGGTCTCAATAAAAGTACAACTGCATGATGAAAAGGCCCTTATGCATGTGAGTGTATGTATGTGTGTGTCTGTGTGTATGTGTGTGTGTGTGTGTGTGCATGCATCTGTGGTTTTTCAATAATGGATTTGAAGTTTTATTATATGCATTAGCAACACCACTACCTCTGTGGACGTGTGCATAGCATGCATACTGTTAGTCATATGCCGCTCTCCGTTCAAAGTCAGAAGTCGGAAATTCCCTCCAGGCAGGTCGTGATTAAAACCAGCTCAGAAAAACCAGGGGGGAAACATGGACACCCACAAGATGCCCAGAATGAAATACTAAAATACTAACGGCTTATGTCAATTATATTTGGTGACACTAGCTAGCCAGTTAGCACAGAACATTAGTGGCAATAAGTGTAATAACAATAAGTGCAACATTACATTTCAAATTTGTTGAATTTCTGTTTTATCACTGTGTACTTTGATAGATTTAAGGTCATCACGCTGCAATATGAATTTACGTGTATTCTGATGATTATCAACGCGTTAAAAGTAATGCTGCTGCGTAGCGTTTACAGTGTATGTCGCTATGTTGACGTGACGCTCCATAAGTTTCCTACTTGGAATTCCGACTTGAAGGGCTGTTCCATTGCGTTGTTCCTGGGAGGTTAGTCAGAATTTCAGACTTTCCCACATCAGCATCAATCCCAAATACTCAGTCCTGAAAAAGGGTTGTACGTACTGTGTCTATTCCCAGTCTGAGACACCTGCCCGTACAAATATAAAGATATGACCAACATGCCTCAGGAGTTTATTGGGTCCAAGCTCAATTTCTAACTCAATTATTAAAGTTTGGTTCAGCAAAGAAACTTAAACTGTGCCTCTCTGCAAAAATACAAATTTAACAGGATGTTCGTTCATGGTGACCGCATGTACTGACATGGCCTCTAGGAAGTGTTACTGAAAGCATGGCATTATGGGTAGGGTAGTTTGGCTAACATCTAGTTTTGACTGTGTGTCTGAGTGGTGTAGGTCTTATGATGCATATGATAGTATGACTTAAAATGTGAGTGTCCAATTAACAGCATATGCCGACTAATTGGACGTGCCTGTTATGTCCTTGTCCTAATCTGTATCGACTGTTCTTGCTAGTAGCGTTGATGATGGCTTAAGGGACGGAAATGTTTGCTGCTTTATAATGTCACTTTTTTTGCAGTTGCTCAATTTTTTAGAACAATAGAACAATTAATCTCAGCATATGGAATGACTTATTTGGGCTGTTTTGCCCTGACCATATGGTGTGAGGGCTTTACCCCTGATCCTTGTTCAGGTTTTGGCCAGACATGAAGTAAAAAATATTGCAGGAATTCGCCATGAATTTAAGGTTTTATTTGGGCTCCAGCTGACAAGAAGCCATCCCACTTCTGCACAGTTGAGTTTCGGATGGAAATCCTTTGGGTTCGGGTTGGTGGAGGATCAGATTTTCTGGGCTAAGCCAAGCTCTACAAGGGATACATCTAAACTGTCACAAAGTCAAAGTCCTCCCATCCTCCGTGAGCTCCATGTCTCATTCTATAGGCCTGGACTGTCTGCATGCACAACGTCATTTTGTCTCCGCTCGGTCCGTGGGGGAGCATAGTTGTGAGTTAATGCAGGCGAATGATCTCATCTCCTGTCAGTTTCTAACACTCCATGAGTCAGTCAACAGGTGGAGCAGAACGCTGTCTGGTGTTTTTAATTGGTGGAATCTAAATATAAGCCATAGCACATTGACACACCACAGGCTCCTTTACTCACTCAAAGAAATTCCTGATCAAGCAACTGTATCCTTTTGGCTCACGGCCCAGTCACATATTTTCTACTTTCCCAAGACATTTGATGTACAACTGATTATGTGCAGCATATACAGTATTTCAGACAGAGAGCTCAATCATGTGAGGTAAAGCATATGTTTGCAAAACAGATGATTTTTCATGACGGGTTTTCACCTACTCTGTCTTGTACTTAGAAAAGATAAAAACTATGTTTCACCCCACACACCCCAAATTATGACCAACCTCAAGTTGTCTGGTGTCTCAATACATGTGGGTTCACTTCCAAAAGAAGAGATAATCACACTCCTCATGATTTTAAAGATGATGACAAGATGACCAAAACTTGAATTTGATGTCCCAGTGAGGACTGGTTATCCGCAGAGTGACATTCAAGTCATGGGGAAGCTCTAGCATAAGAAAGACAGTGTTGACCCCAGCATGATGACTTAATTTAATGATGAGTCCCCCTGTAGTGGAGGAGGACCAGAGGGAAAGTCAGGCGGTTAATCTGGACAGGTCCATCCTACAAGACTGTTTAAATCCTGCCCAACAGGTTGATTCTCTCATTCTCTTTGGATCACCAGTTCCCCGGTTGATGTGAATACATTGGAGCATCCCTAGCCAGTGTGTCAGATACCAGTGAAACCACAATCTTCCCTGATGATGACCAGTACTCCATAACAGCCTGACCTCCTCACCACAGTTGTCTCCTAATGTGATGTAAAGACTTGAAGGCATTTTTTAACTGGTTATTCTTCGATCAGACATGGGTATTTGAAGGTTGTTTCCCTACAACACACAGCTATAAACCTCCATCATAAATAATTATATCTTAATGTAACACTTTGTTTGTGCGTTTTTTGAGACAAACAACAATATTTTGACGAATTTATGGTGGCATCAATCAGTCCAGGTCGAACTGTGCCTAACCAATAGTGGTGAAATAACGCCATCTAGCGGCTACACTATGGATGCATTTTTAATCGCCTTACGTAAATGGGCTACATTTGTCCTTTCTAAGCCGCCGTCAAAAACAGCGCATGTGCAAACCACAAGGTTAGTACAGCTAGTGTCTTGCTAGCTAACGTCAGGTCACTTAAATACTTTAAATTGACATCGTCTTCGTAAACATTTATAGTTGAAAACGATATATTATCATCTATTACAAACGGAGAAGGCACAGAATTTAGAAGCTAACAGCTTTCACGTTTCTAATGCTAGCTATTTTGTATAATAGTGGTAAGTTAATATCACCTTATCAGAATAGATAACGTTGGGTAACTGGCCGGTAAAACGTTGTTGCGTTCTTGCATCACCATCGACTCTTACAGAAATACAACTGGACGTCAGAAGAAGAGAAAGACCCGCCAGGATGGCCAGTGTAAGTCATTCATGCGTGAATTAGTTGGCTTGTCATTGATGCAATACTCTTTAAAAAGTCCTGCCAGGAGTTTTCTCCACCTGTGCGCTTAGCCAGGAGATTGCACTTATTACTCCCTCCCCATGCTGCAGAATGGAATTAGAAAATCAAAATAAAACTCTGGCAGAACTTTTACTTTCTGAACCACCTCTGTGTATGGTTAATGAGTTAGTGAGAAAGGTGTGTGAGAAGTCTAGAAATGTGTAACGTGTGTATGTGAGTGTGAAAGAGAATGTTTTAGTGAAAGTGTGTCTGAGGGAGAAATGTTGCATGCCACATGAACATGCATGTGTGCTCCTCAGGTGCTCTGCAGTAGAGCCAGGCTGGTGAGCTACCTGCCAGGGCTTCACGTCCTGGTGCATCGTGTCACTGGAGCCAGAACCTTCTCTGCTGCTGGATCCTCAGGCTCTGATGAGCCCCGAGTAGCCACCACACCCCCTGACATGGGTAAAGCCTTATAGACTCCAAACACATCCTTCATCCTTTTCTGAAAGGCACTGGTTATTTTGTTGGTTTTGCTCATGTATTTTGGTAGTTCTGGCAGGGTCTGAAATTGACAATAAATGCCGGTAAAATATGTCTTTGGATTAATAAATCAGGGTCACCTGCCACACTGGCCGGTAACTATTTGAGACAATATTTGAATGCCTTGGTTATATACAGTAGTCTTTGGTCTTTTGGTCTTCAAAAACGCATACTGTAACATTGAAAAAGGTATATTGTTTTGGCTGGCAAAAAATAGTCTTGGCAGGTAATTTCTTTTTAGTTTACCAACCCTTGGCAGGAGAGAGAAAAAGTAAATTTTGGTCCAGGGAAAGTGCAGTCACATTCAGTGTTGTACTTTGATCCTTTGTTTGACCGTATAGGCCATAGAGAAGTTCATGATGCCACATGTGAAACAGTGTTCTTCTCCTTTTCCTAACTTGATTCCTTGGTTCAGGACCTCGGACAGTCTGGCCTGATGACACCATGGGGCCGTTCGGGCCTCAGGACATGCGGTTCCAGCTGCCCGGTAATGCAGGTTTTGACAGCCACCTGGAGGGAACAGCGGAACAAAAGAAGAACTCGGCCCCCAAAATTATCCCTGATGTGCTGTCTGCCCCTTCCAGTAGTGAAAGACACAAGTTTATACTGGCCCAGTTTATTGGAGAGTTCCATGTAAGTGTAATAATAATATCAGTCAATGAGAACAGGAAAACTGCTTTAGATTAATGAGAAAATTCACTAAATCATAATTCACTTGTGTTTCTCCTTTGGACTTTGACAGATCAGTCAAATTTACGTTTCAGTCAAACATAAAAGTCTGCCAAAGCTAGAGAGTCCACAGAGTCTGTCTCCAATTTGTTGGCAGTGGAGCAGATACTAGCATCACAGAGCAGGGTCTTGGTTCTCTGTGTTTCCTTCTTTTGTAGAGTTGTTCATGTGCACCATAGATAATCTGTTGATGTCAGTACTTAAACTAAGATGTCAAAAAAATCTGAAGGAAATTCTACTTTTAGAGTGGATCTTCACTTTAATCAATGACATGATGAATAAATAGCATGGTGGGAAATGAACAGCAGTCACCTGTCAAATGCTGGTTAAGTTTGTCTGCTCTACCAGCCACCACTGAGAAGTCATTTAACAAGCGCTTGTATTTTCTGTTCTTTGGTTGTGTTTGTGCCAGGAGAAAGACGGCCCAGCCTCTACACAAAATGTCAACAGAGCTGAACAGTTCTTTGATAACTCCAATGTGGAGTGCGCGATACAGTCCTGCCCTGAGTTACTGAAGAAAGGTACAACTCTGGTTCTGTTCTCACCCAACATTTGTGGACTTTCATAACATCCATGTACATATTTTTTATTGGGAACCCTGTTAGTTAGTACCAAGGTAACAGCTATTTTTCCTGTGGTTCATAGTAAACATTAGCAGAATTACAACCTACAGATATACCGAGTGCAAACAAAAGTTTGAGACTTGAACGTAAATCTGATTCCATTAAAATACATGCATCCCAATTTCATTCTAATAAAATAAAGCTGCATTGGCAAGATTTTTTAAATGTAAAAATCCAGCCGTCATATTAGCCTGAACTAGAAACTGGGTCTGCAACAGAGAAGAGCCTCCCATCTCCCCTTACTGAGATGCCGTAGATTCACCCTCTTTGCCCAAATACAATTTTGGTGTCTGGTATGGACACTGGAGGGAAAACGTAACAAATCAAAACTTAAAAGTGCTGTTTGCAGTTTACTGGCAGCATCTTACATTATTTCTGGGTATTGAAGTCAGATTTTCCAAACAGTTACCTCTCGCTGCCATTTGCAGCTGCCAACATGTGAAGTTGGCTAGTGCAACTTTAAAGAAGCTACATGAAGGGTTTGCTCAGTAATATATCACAGTGAAGTGATTGCCTTCTGGTAGACTGGTGAGGTAAACCACAGTTGACTACATCTCTATAGCGTTGCACCATTATAGGTGCAGTTCTTTTATCAATGATACATTTATAAAAGCTCTTATACTAGTTATTCTTAACGCACCTCACATTTTATTAGATAAAAGTGTATTGTCTGTAACTGGTCTTTCTTTTTTTCTTTGTTTTTGTTTTATTCTTTCTAGTCTCAAATTTTGTGTGTGGGGTTATTTTTGTCTGGAAAAAATCATTTGAAAGTGTTATTCCATCTGTTCTCATTTTTGAAATTCAATTTGTGTCCACTAGGGGGAGACCAAACACAACAAAGCAAGTCTAGTCTGTGACTATGTGTCATCTCTCTCTGCTGTGCAAGTCTGATGTCTTGTTGCGTTTTCAAATCAACAGATTTGCAGTCAATGTTTCCTGAGGCACCGTCCAACGGAATGATGGTTGTCACTGTAACCCAAAAGACCCTAAATGACATGACGTCGTGGAGTGAAGAGGTAGACGAAGAGAGAGAGCAGATGCTTGAGAAGGTGAGGTGCTGTCTAGAGTTTTCTAGAGGGTCCGTGCCCTGATGATGCTTCACTAGTAAAACCTTTTTTCCCCTGTCAGTCGTTTGCAGTTGTTCAAAGCATACGTCAGCATTTTGAAGTTTACTGTTACTGTTCATCAACAGGTATTTGTCAATTTGTGCTTGAGCCACTTTCCAATTAAATGAAGTGGGTACAGAACGATATTTTGACCTGTGCCTGGTGAGGAAAACATACAAACTAAAATTCAAAATGCCTAAATATCATGTCACTGACATTAAAACTGTACCAGGCTGTAGAAGTGGGAAACTAGCTGTTCTGCCTCCACCAGGCAAGCCAGAGGTTGAGCTCAATGCATTCAGTCATTAAAGAGGAATGTTGCTGTATTTCGTAAAATGCAGTAATGACCGCACCCAGCCCTGCAGTATCCCCCGTTACCACAGTAATTTGATTGTCGTCATTACAGCCAAACGCATGAAAAATTGTGCACCAATCAGACGAGGCCTGGTGGTTTGACGCCTACCCCACTTTTTGTCCTGCATTTTCCCACCTGCGTTTCAGCAAAGCAAAAATTTGAACGCCCATGCTGACCGGCAGATTAAAAGTTTGTGTGAGAGCGGGTAGCGGGTAGCGTGTAAGAGAGGCTTGTTTGTGACGGAGTACGTTATTCACCGTCTGGTTAACATGCCTTGGCTGGGGAATTGGTCCAACTGCCTGCACTCAGTTACGTCACTTACTGCACACGTCCATCTACCAGCTCTAGGGATGGGACTCTAAAACAGCTCTGGAATAGTGTTGTTCAGTTATGCAGAGGTTTGAACATACTTCCACGTTAGCAGGGTTTATAGCCTTAATGTTTGATCATTTAGCTTGTCGTGCAAGTGGCTCACTAATTCATAATTGCATCATCAGTGAAAACAGAAGAAACAAGAATTAAAAAACAACTTGTGCAAGAGTAATTTGGCCCTTTGCTTTGTCGGTGCAGTTTGTTGCTGGAGCCAAGGAGATCTGCTATGCCCTCCAGAGAGAAGGTTTCTGGGCTGACTTCATCGACCCATCCTCAGGCCTAGCGGTAAGACATGACATGTCGCTTGGCAATAGAATAGGGAAAGGCCTGGTAAGCAGTTTACAGAAAACCATCTGTATCCCAAAATGAGATATCCACCGTTTGAAACATTTAGCAGTTACTCTGACAGCATGATGACTGACCATGTTTTCCTCTTCCTCCCCAGTTCTTTGGGTCTTACACCAACAACACGCTGTTCGAGACGGACGACCGGTACCGTCACCTGGGCTTCCAGATTGAGGATCTGGGCTGCTGCAAAGTGATCCGCCACGCTTTGTGGGGGACGTATGTGTTTGTGGGGACAGTTTTCACCAACGCACCACCTAACAGCTTCATCATGAAGAAGTTGCAGGGGAGCTAAACATAAACACTGGGTGGCCATTAAAAGCTGTGTAATAGACAGTTTATCGGTTCCTATGTGGACAGAATCGTCTGCCTCACAACATCTGGGGGTATTCTGGGATGCAGATCATACAATAAGCAAGATGGAACAACTTCTCAAAAAACTGACATTTTATAAGCTCATAGTTATTTAGTTTTATACATTCAAATCCTACTCATTCAACATGAAGCTATTTTTTTCCCCCACAGTTTATCTTGCTAAATGTGTCCGTCTGCTCCCTGGAGTTTCCTGTCACACAGAGTCATAGGTTAGAAATGTGACTCTGCCCAGAACCACATTCCTTCTAAAGATTTTAATTTTGGCAATCCGATATTGGTATATATTTATTTACAGCCTTTTTGACCATATTCTTTGACAGTGTTGGTCTGTCCTTTTCCAGTGTTCCTGTTGAGAGACTAATATGAATGGAACGAGGTGTAGGTTGAATCCCCTGTTTGTTTGTTTTTGGTTTTTTTTGATTTTGACAATTTGATGATGCAGTGCCAAGTTGGGTTAAAATCCTGACCTGCACTTTCCCTTCAACTGAGGGGACTCAAGACTTCTTGTGGGAGAGTTAACGTGTTGATTTGTTTATCTGGTATCAGTAGGGTCCTCCCATGAGCTCCACTTATCCACGCTGCCTTTTCAGAATCAACCAAGATGTCTGGTTTCAGTTAAGTGAATCTTCTACTTGTCTGACATTAACAAGCACTTTTGTTGAGATGACAGAATTGTTCTTGTGTCAAACGGTAGGATATACCTCAATGTTTGAAAGATGACTGTTCTTGTGTCAGCTTTTCCACATGAAATGCAATAAACTAGATCACACTGTCACAGAGTCATTGGTTGTTTTTTTGGGGGGTAGAGGAAATGAGGTAGGATGGCGGATGTTGAGGTAGTAATGTGACGAATTAGCACAATCCTGATATTTACTGAATTAATTGACAGTAATGCTTAGTGGTCTAGATAGTATTTAATCAAATTCAGACATAGCAAAGTACCAGAATACTGTGTTTGGTATCTTGTCCAAAACTACCTGAATTCCTGAAATATGGAATTTTGAGGTGTATTTCGGACAGGAAAAGTCGGGGAATTTGACAAATTTTGCGGGGAAGCCGGGGAATATCGGAATTTTTCAAATCGGTCACTTTACAGGAATATAGCAGAATGTATTTTCCAATTTTTATTGCATTAGGTGGTTTTCAGCCCAGTGTCACTGGAGTGGGAACCAGACTGTTCACCCCTTTTAGAAAAACATTAACAAGCCAGGAAGGAAGAGCATCTTTTAGGTCATGGAAGCGCTCTGACCTAACCGTGGAAAGTCGAAGAAAAGTCATTAAATTTTACATCCTGCTACCATTCACGTCCTGTGAGGGAATTTGAAAAGCGGGTTACAGTTTGATCAGGCAAAATGGATACTGTAAGTTATTCATGGTTGGGGTGAGTGTCTCCAGGGTGCTGTTAGCATTCATTAGCTAACACTGGTCCGGCTAGTGCACAGCAGATGGTATCTAAATGTCTTCGTAGACGGACGCCTGAATTATTTGGTGCATAATTTAGGTTGCCTTGTCACACGATCCCAAACTAATTGCTGCCGTTTGTTGTCCAACGTGCCCCCCTAAGCATGCAGTGGATGTGCACTCCCATGGGACTGCAAATCTGTCCTGCAAGCCACATAGTTAGACAAAGCCTATTTTATAGGATTATACTAGCCTGTGTGCTGTCTATATGTACATACATGTCTACTGATCTGTTTCAAAGAAAACTATGCAATATTAATCCAATTTATCACATTGAAGAGAGAGTAGATAGGTTTTCTTGCTTTTTCAAGCTTTGATTGTGTTATTTAAGATGAAATATTAATAGAATCAGTTGTGATCTGAAATCCAGAAACAAACCCTCTCTTCACCAGCACATCAAGGTAAAAGGAGCCTTGCCTGCTGCTTCTGCCTCATCTGTATCCAGTTAGAAAGAGCAGGACTGCACTCAACTTGAGTACCCTCAGGCAGGACATCTCATATATATTAGGTCATTAACCAAAGCAGACCATCTAAGAGGTTTCCACAGAGCTCAAAAGACTGCACACTGCTCCAACAAGTGTTTCTTCCTACATCACAGCAGGGTCCAAACTATTGGCCAGCAGCTCCTGGCCCTGTAATTAGAGCGAAACTGAAGCGTAGGACAGGGGAAAATAGAGCTTCAAACAGAACAAGGTTGTAGACAAACTCCCCCTTGGATGATGATACAAACATGTAAACATACAAGGGTTTGCATGTGGGATTTGATATGTTTTGTTTGTGGAGCTTCTAACTGGAAACAGCTGTAAAGAGTCTGTAAAATCCATTTCTATTGGGGGGGTTGAGTAATACAACTCCTTCTGCCCCAAGTCAAAGACCAACAAAACACGCAAAAGACCTGTTTGATGTCCCTGCAAGTCTTATGGAAACATAACAGTAATGAGTTCGGACTAAAAGCCATGTAAGGAATACCAGCATAACACCAGAAGGGGGTCAGGGAACAGTCACTGTGTCTGCTGAACTCCTAGTCACTTCTAAAATCTGCTCTGGTGATGGGAGGCTGGCTGGATGATTGCGTGTGCAGGATTCAGCGCCCAGAACAAGACGGCTTTACTAATCAGGCTTCCCAGACTAGGCGTCCTGACAGGAGGGGGTCGGGGGCGACGGCGGCATCAAACGATGTGTTCGTGTGACAGTGACAAGTGGGAGGCCAGACAACAGTCTGGGATCACATAGTCCGTCTGGGGTTATGTGTGTGCATGTTGGAGGGATCATTTCAGCCCCTTTATATGACCAGCATCTGAGGTCACGCCACGGAGACCGTTGATTGACATGACCCCCAATTGGCTTTAATTGGCCGTGAATTAACCTGACCAGTTTTTTGCTCTATTACATCTGCACAGTCGTTGAAAACAACCAAGGCGTTGAGATGAAGAGCTAACTGCCTGTGTACATACAGTTGTCAATCCAAATGGCGATGGCAATCACTTGGGAGTGAGAACTTGACCTTGAAGTACCCGACCTCTACTGTCTTTTACTATGAAGGGACCCCACCCTCCACCTTCTGCCCTTGAGATGAGATTTGAAAGATTCACTCTTCTCAAAACCTAAAAAGGAATTGCATGTGTGGTGTATGGGGAAAAAAAGAGACTGATTTAATGGCAATTCTCCCTATAACTACTGCAGTTATCGAGAAATAACGCATCTACATCTATAGGATTCAGTGAAACATCTTTGGTTCATTTAAAGCTATATGACCATGGACTCTTGGACCATGAGAAAAGATGGATCACACATTTTAACGTTTAATATCCAAATGCTTGAGATGATCTAATCTTGTAAGCAAACACCAAGATGTTCATGGTGTCAGCTAGATCCCCAACAGGTGTCAGATACTGGATATGAGACTTACCATTTTTTTCTATTTTAGTGTCACATAGTCCTATTTTAATGGCCACCTTGCATGGGCTTATAAGAGAATTCACAAAAAATGTACTCACTAAGAGAATTACACTCAAAAATGATGTTCCCATATTTATGTATCTATATGCAAACATACATATATGAAATGTACAGGCAGCATGACCATGCACATATATACCTACACACACAAACATATACTCCCACATATCTACATCCAAACATATTTCTAATCTCCATAGATACAATATCTTAACTGGAATGTTGTTGTCTCCTATGTGCTTGCTCACATAGCTTTCTGCTCCAGGTTAAATGACAAACCAGGGCAGTGTTGTCAGACGGGCCCAAGAGGTAAATAACAATTAGCTAGCATCCCCAGACTTCAAGACCAACAGGTGTGGGGATAGCAGCCAAATGTCAAATAAACAAGCTCGTCTAATTATACAATTCAAAAATCACACAACCTCTTCCAAGTGCTTTGCTGTCAAATGTGTCAAGCCATCACCTCAAGAGACGTGTCTGTCAGTTTTGCCTTCTGTAGATTGGAGTTTTAGTTCTACAGAGGCAGAGGCTGTTTTTCTGGCTAAGTACCATTAGACTGAAGAGAATCAAAGGCATTGGCAAAGATTGATCGGTCAGAATCACCTTTATTTGCCAAGTAGGACGACTAAAGGGGAAATAAGGTTTGCATCACATTACCTCACATCACATGTTTTAGTTGGATCTCTGCTTTAATTGGCTAGTTTACTCCTCTCTATTGTGAAAATGAGACTTTATTTTTTGTGTCAGTTACAGGCCACCAAAGCTCAAGGGGATGGGAGGGGTTTGGGGAGACTGGCAGAAAATGATCAACATTAGTTTGTGACTAGTTTGACTTTATAAGGTCAGCTGTAAGCTAACTAGCCAAACTAGATAACATAGTATGGCTAAACTGCATTTCTTAGTAACAAGAGCGCTAATCTTACCCCTTGCCTTTTTCGCTGGACTTTCATCTAACGTTACCTAGCCAAATAAACTGATCGTTTGGCTCCGCCCATTGAGGTTCAACTCAACCAATGAGATTATTCCTGCCTCCAGGCCAGCTCTGCCTCTGAGAAATGTCTGTCAAGCTAAAACTCCAGTCATACTGTTATGCCTGTCAGTGTCTCAGTCTCTGTTGTCTCTGTCTGTCTCAGAGTTTCGGTTCAAAGTGTTTCTCCTTGATCTCAAAGCCAAAGAATGTCACTCATACTGCAGCCCAGTTGAAGTGTTGCATGCCAGTGTCACGTCTTTCACCTTCCCTGTGGTTTTGTGGAGTGCGGTGGTCAGGTAGATGGAGCTTTAGTACGAGAGACTTTGATATTTGCTAAGCCCCACTTCTGCCTTTGTTTGTGCATATATACCTAACCTTTCACTCTTTATCACGTGGGACTGAGTGAATATTGTACGGGTACAATCACTGGAGGATGTACATGTTATTAGTGTTTCAGTTGGAGTTTCCTGCCTGAAGAGGAGTTGAATCAGAGGAGGTGAGCGTTTGTTATCATTTCCTTGAGTCTGATTCATGGGATGACCTTCTTGGGAAAATGGGATGACTTGCCGGACAGACAGAGAGGAAGAGAGAAAGCCGTCTGTTGGTCCTGATATGTTCTCAACTGGAAACCCTCCCAATGCAAGAAAGTTCTGATGCAAACGGTGACTGTGAACATGCCGGCAGATTCAGTCAAAAATGTTAATTTTATAGGGGGGGAGGGGTAGGTGCCATTAATTTTTAACCAGGGTTGATATCTAGGTCAGACTTGTTAGTTTGCATAAAGGATGAATTATTAACGTAGCGAACTCCTGAGAATATTTCCAATATTTAATAAACCAGAAAAAAGGCTCTTGTTTAAATTTCAATTGTATGCAACAGTATACTTTCACACTGGATTTTCTCTCTTCTTGAAGATAGAAAAAACATTTTCTCCATGAGTGGTGAAAATAATATAATATAATAATAATCTCAACGTAGGACAAAAACTGCTTGAAAGTCTCATGATTTATTATAAAGGCCATCTAGGCCTATTGATTAATGTTGTCAGCAATACAAAGCAATACTTGCCGTGTGTATTGACAGCCATTGTTTCAAGTTCAGCGAGTCAGGGTGAAAGGTTATTAGGATGTACCTCTTTTCTTCAAAGAACAATGAAACAATACATCTTACGTCATCCATCCATTACTCACAATTCACGTGAGACTCTCAGCAGGTCACAATATGAGTACACATTCAAAGTGAACTTTACGGTTTGTAAAGATGCTGCAGTGAATGACAGAGCCCATCAACAAAAGTCTGCATTTCAGGAGTTAGTCAATTCTTGGAAAAAAATAATTTTAAATAAATAAATAAACAAATAAACAAAAAATAAATAATATTTAATTCCTTGAATTAAATAATTTGTTGTGTCTGCAGTAATGAAGGATACACATGTTGGCAGAGTGCTCAGATGCATGCCTGTGTTTATGTGTGTGTGTGTGTGTGTGTGTGTAATGACTTAAAATGACTGATAGAGTTAAAACATACCACATTCACCTGTTCGTGAAAGGATGAAAGACTATGTTGGATCAGTAGAATATTATTTCAAAGAAGAGAGAAGGCCCTCAGTGAAAAGTGCATCTGCTGTAGGATCGCTCTTCAAAAAATCTTTGATGAAGAATTTTTTAATGCAAAAAAAAAAAAAAACAGTCAGTAGTGAGATTTTGTCAACACTCAAATAGAAGGGTGATCTCTCTTCTCTGTTGACTGACTAAACAATGTATTCGGTGTAATCCCACGGCTGACCATGCTGGGTGCCCTGTTCATTCACTTCCCCACATCTAGTAATCCTGTTAGCCCTTCACACCAGGAATTTCATTCAATTAAGCCTCAGATTAGCTCTGGGATTTGTAATGAGCCACACAACTTTGTCTTGGGCGGACAAAAGCATAAACAGACTGGGGCAAGTCAAGCGAAGCCAACCACTGAGTCTGCTGGGCTGAAAGATATTGGTTTGTAATGTAGTTATAGTGGGATACAGTTGGATTGGAGCTGGAGGTATACTGTTTTCCACCCAGTATATCCTTTTTGTATCTATGTTTTAGTCCCAGTTTCTGTCATATTGTTATTCTTGCTTTTATTTGGGGGGGGAATTGGAATAAATTGTTGTCTTTGATTAGCACAAATTCTTACTAGCTGTTGTGGCCCAACTTCTGAATGCAAAGGATTCTGTTGGGCCATCTTATGCTCTCGTCTCATATTTTTACAGCGATGTTCTCCCCTTTCTCAGTAACTGAGGATGTGCTGCTGTCAATGTTAGTGACATTTGCCGTGAATCCACAGGAGAGCGCAGTTCATTTGTCAGTATCTCTTTTGTCTTGTCAAAACTCAGCATCCCTAGATGCATCTAAAGGAGATTCATTTCCTGAAACAGTTCGAAAACCAGAGACAGCTTCTATAAATATTTCTAGAGTTTCCCAGAGTCTGCTTTCCTTACTGTCACCAACTTCCTCCTGTGAAACACTTAGATCACTGTCCACTGTTGCGTTTCCTCTGTTACGCCCAGACTTTTACCCCTGTTCCCACAGTGACAGCTTCATTTGTAGACAGCCTTATCATCAGGGGGCCCAAGGGTCTCACAACAGCTCATCTTGTGTAGACAGAATCAATCATGAATCACACTCTAATGTCCCTTGCCATATTGATGAAGCCACCATTTTTGGATTCAAGGTCATTTAACCCACTGTATTATGTAACTTTTGGATGGACCAAAAGTCAAACACTGTGGCAGTGGCCACTGTTGTTTGAGTTTTCATTCTGTGGACTTTTCAAATCTGATTGCAAGCACTACACATCTTTCTTCTCCAAACTATGTCATGCAAGGTAAGTTCCTGTTGTTTCACCCTTATTTTAAGGTTGACTGAGGACCCTTGTTTCCTCTCAGCAAATCCTGCTTCACATTCACGCAGTTGCAGACATCCCCAGTTGGGATCTGCCCAGCACAGCCTTATTCTTCTACACTGTTGGCCACTGAGCACCTCTTTAAGGTGCCTTGCTCAACGATTGCCCTCTCATTTACGTCCCCCGCCAACAACCTGGGATGGAAGGCCGCCTTTTTACGCTGTGGCGGCACCCGCTGCTGTCTTCTTTGAGAGGCTTGCTGTTGCATGTATCCTAAAATGATTAGGATGTCAGTTTGAGTTTGTAATTACAGCAATTACAGGCCTATGTGAAGGTGTTAAGAGAAAACCTATGGGAGACTATTTTGGCCTCCCAGCAGCATGTCAGTCATTGTAATGTAGAGCCGATAATGTTTCCTCTGGCTGCCACGGGGCTGCAGAGGCACAGCGCTCAAACCGATCAACGCCTGGATAAAACAGCACGCCAGACACCCATGCATGTATGCACATATATACTCACTCATGGGAGAGCGTGCATAGTGCATACACGTGATCACACATACACACACATATCCATACACATGAACAGTATACGCATATACAGAGTCCACCCATATCAGCTCACACATGCACCAGCCCACAATCAGAGGCCCATGTAATCTCACCTGGCCTGTGCCCCTGATCTATCCCTAATCCCTTTCCCCTGACAT
>OOFE01011228.1:0-15388 GCA_900323365.1 Monocentris japonica
CACAACCAGTACCAGGCCCAGTTCGCCCACCAGGCCTACATCAGCGCCTCGCCCGCCTCCACTGTCTACACTGGATACCCACTGAGCCCCACCAAGGTCAACCAGTACCCTTACCTCTAGAGAAGACACTGACTGACACTGGAGAGCCTGACCCAGCACTGCTGCTGCTTCCCCCTCCCGACCCTGGCGACATACTAAACATCCTCTCCCCGACCTCAGACATAAACAGAGACAGAGGAACATGCAATCCTCATGAAACTGTCACGTATAACTTGAAGATAAAATGAGAGAGAAAAAGAAAAAAAAAGAATAACAGCCTCTCTAGAAGGGAAAGGAGGGGTGGAATTTTAGAGTGGTACAATTCAAGGGGTTTTCTTTTGATTTTTTATTTTGAAAGGGCCAGGTTTTTGCTTTCATTTCTCTATTTTTTGCTTCACTTTCCGAGGAAAGTAATGTCCCATTAGTTTTACAGCAACCTCTCTGAACCAAGCCTTTTGAGACAGAGGAGGTTTTCTGCTTTGAAACAGATTTCCTTGTTTTTTTTTATTTTCCCTTCTTAAATTGGGAAGTGACTGTTGAACAGGGGTTACTCTCTGGAAGTTTGGATTCCCAAGAGAATTGGGAGAAGGTGAAATACGGAAACCTGCTGCTCTTCAAAGAAATAAAAATAAATTGATGGCCTTGAACTGTCTTAAATATTTCCAAATCATTCATGGTGTGGGGAGAAAGAGAGGCAACTCCCCCCGCCCCACCTTCTCCAACTGAGGAGGCTTCTGGAAATATAACCAACAGAAGACAACAAACTTTCTAGTGTATTTATAGATATTTTTCCTTTATGTTTCACCTTTATGATACTTCAGTTTTAGCTAGGTGTCTTAGCTGGGCCCCGTTCTTAGAATGTAGCAGTCTGCACCTGTTTGTTTTATGAAGAAAACATTTTTTTCTGATACCAATAGATTTATTTGTTCCTCTTTTTTCAATGTGATTGCACAAAGTGGTTATAATAACATAGGCATGTACAACGTGATTGTCTGTGTGTGCTACTGTCAGCCATGTGTGTGTAGTCCACCTCCTCAAAACCCTCCGCAGTCTTTAGATTTTGACCATTGTTCCCTCGTAGTGCCTTACAGATATAACGACACAGTTTACTTGGCTTGGATCCTGAGAGCCACAAGAGACTATAGCTATACTTAGAGAGAGATGGTTCCCTGGTTTGACATCCTAGTCAGGGCAGTTGTAGCTCTCTTCCAGGTGTAGGCTCAGCCCTTGCTGTTTCTTGTCCTTGATGACAGCATACTATAGATAATGATGATTAATGTCAGAGTTGATATCAAACAGCTATTTTATTATGTGTGCATGAGATAACGTGCCTGGGGTACTTAACCAAAGTCATTAGATAAATTCTTGTTACATTTGTTCTGGATATTGATGTAAATATAAAAATGTACAGTATAGCTGTAAGCCTCTATTACAGTGGTACCCATAATGTGGCTTTAGTTTGGATTATATTTGTTTTCAATCACACAAGGGAATTCATGCACAGTGATTACAGAGCAGAGATATTAGGACAAAGATGCGTTTCAGGGCGACTCAAAAATACAAAATAATGCAAAATAAAGTGGCAGCGATTCAGTTTTAATGTACAGGGAATGAGTTAGAGTATATTGTTCGAGACACAATAAAAGTTGTTTTAAGGTTAAGAGCTAGGCCAAGAGAAGGTTCCTGACGGAAAGTGGTTGTTGCCATGGCGGCGATCCTGCGAGGCCGGATTGAGCCTGGTTGCTGCGAAGAGTGTAGAGGGCTGTTTGAGAGAGATACTGTGTAGGCACGAGTGAGGGGCTGGTAGAAAGCACAGGGTTGGTTTAGGTAGGGATTGTGGAGGACAGGGTGAAATCCCTTATCTTAAATGGGACTAAAAGAGTAGCATGTTGGCACTGAGCAGGTTGATAGTAACAATGAGCCCGGGTGATTGGTAGGAGCCGCAGGGGCACTGCATGAATGCACACCTATAACTCTGACATGAGTCCTTTTGTTGTTGTTGTCGTTGTTGTTGTTGTTGTTTTCTGGCAAAGATAAATGGAAGTTATTTGTCTTATCGCGCTCTGAGGGTCGGGTAGCGTCTCAGAGCAGAACAGAAGGGAACCGATACAGCATACACCTGGAAGGGCATCTTCTGGAAACAGGCTCAATTTGTCGCCACTGTCCATTTGTCTTCGAACCAGGTACACCACAGTCGTCGCCACGCCACCTGAAAGGGATACCTGAACACGTAGAGAACCAATAGGACTGTCGCTTTGTGTGTTTGCTGCTTGATTTAACAGACATCATCTTCTTGTAGCCAATGATGCGAACATTCTTCTCTGGCATTTTGTCCTCATGAAGTGGGCACATCAGAACTGCTGGTGGTTTAGTGAAAGCCTCCCCTCCCCCTTCATGGTATGCCATAGTACTTGCATTTGAAGTGATTTTGTTTTTTTCTTCACATTATATTGAACTTTTTACATGGCTGTAGTACATGGTGTGTTTATTTTTAGAGATTGTTGCAATAATTCTTGTGGATGTTTTATCAGTGTGTGTGTGTGTGTGTGCGTGTTTATTATATGTCAGGCTCATTTCTATTTTGGTTTGTCATCTAGGGTACAGTAATATTTAGTATTCCTTGGAGGTGGGTGCACCTGTGTAAAGTGTTGCAACACTGTTGATGATAGTAACAGTGTTGGGTTGATGATAATCCAATGGGGCCCTTATAGGTAGTTTAGGCTTGAGTGTGCCACACCCAGGTTTGACAACCAACAATCTCCTAACCCCTGATGGGCCCCAGGGTGGTCTCTCATCCTGGTACTTGATTCACCAATACTCTACACTCCCCATCAGCTTCAGCATGCAAGCCTGGGGGTCCTGGCAGTCAAAGATGTGATATTACATAGTACGTTGCTGGTTACATCATTCTTCTCTGTTCTGTCTTTGTTATTTTGATTTTTCCTCTATTTCCTTGAGGTCTTCGGGGCCTAAGCACACACAGATAAGGGAGACGACTTTCCATTGAAATCTTTGGCTCTTCTATTATGAGGCAGACTACTGAAACATTCCACTGTTTGAGGGAATCTGGCGTTGTCCATCCTACAATGCTGTCCTGTCCCCTGTCCTGTCACCACGGGGATAGCATTGTCGTACTCAGACGTACTTTCTCTCCTCCCACCAAAGAATTCAACAATTTGACGATGTACAGCACAGCACAGTACGGTCACAAGCAATCCTCCACAGTGTTGCTAGAGCAGTCGGGCAATAAGTTCTGGTTTAAACGCTCTGTCTTTAAACGCTTTACGAGTGCTTTAAAGCATGTGTGTGCATGTGCATGTGTGCATGTGGTGTGCAGGTACAGAGGGAGGATTTACCATGCACAATGCACACAGCACATTCATTTGTCTAGAGTTGCCACAGTCTTCCTGTACATTCAAGCTATAAGAAGACCTTGCAGTCTATTTTCAAGCCTCATTTTTTTTTAATTTTTATGTTTTACTCTCATGATTCGTCACACTTTGCCCCCAAAATACATGAAGCGATCAGTTCATTTGTTCACTAAATACATCTAACTTCTCTCCAAATTGTTTTATATGTAAGTTGTTTTTTACATTGTTGTTGTTGTAGCTTTATCAATGTTGTAAGAACATGAATTTGTACAAAAGTATGTTTTAAGTTGGCGTGCCATGGAATGGAATGACCTGTAAAGTAAATTAATCAAAAATATACCAACAATACCTTTAAAATCATGGTCACCTGCACAAAATGAATGTAAAACGTGACCTGCAACATCTGAAATGCTTTAGATCTTTCTCAGTGGGTGACCATTTAGTTTGAACATGAATTTGATTTCTACATCATTTGTGGCCATGCATGATGCAATAATTATACGTATGATCTCCAGCAGTGTGACTCACATATAATATGTGAGAACTAATGAGAAATTATTACTATCCTCTCGATATGGGGATTATAAAAAAAAAAAATATTCATTCTTTTCTCGAATCAAACAACAAATTAAGAGATGCCCTCTACACTCAACATGTTTTCAGTGGGAAATAACTCGGATGTGTATGATACCTTTGTCTGCCACCCTTTTTCACATAACAGATGTTTTTTTTTTTCTGAAATGTGAGCATTAACGTAGATCGAGTGACCTTACAATTACCAAAATGTGCTTAAGTAGAGTGTGAAGGTGTTTTGTGTTGTTGAGTTGACAGTAGCCTCCCCAGCTAGCAATTTCAATGTTAGAGTACTGCCTTCCAAATAACCAACAATACCCTTTTAAGCTTTAATGTGTGGTTTTAATTAGAGAAAGCTGTCTAAGGCAGTCTCTCAGTCTCTCCGAAGCCTGGTCATTTTTACAGCTTTGTTCAACTTTAAATATGCTCAAACTACACCAGAAATGTCAAACTTCCAACTTTTGCCCACAGTGTGATTGTGACTATACTGCTTTGGATCTTTGGAAACATTGAGAATCATTCCTGAAGGCATGGCACACAGTGCTACGTTACTCTTCTTCGGCCAAACTCCTCTGAAGTGACTTGAAGCTTAGCAAGAAGTGAGTAAGGAGAATGAGACAACCCACAACATCAACCCACCCACACTCATGTAATTTTGCAATCATTTGGAAGATTTCACGGCGTTCTCCCAAAGTAAAAAGGGGGGTTAGGAACACATTGATGTACTTTCTATCACCAAGAACTCATAATGTAACTACACAAGCATTCTTAAAGCCCTTTTGGATGAGAGTGTGTGTTTCTTTTTTTTTAACCTTTGTTAAGGAGATCTGCTCCTTTGCTGGCTATTTCTTGGGGGAATTCAGGGTGAGGTGGTCAAGGTTTGATGCCACCACTGATAGAGGGCGTCAAATGTTATTATTACAACGTATGAACCAAAACTGATTCAAATGTGATTGTTTTCGTACCCTCTTCCTTTTTTAAATCTATTTAAAAGCGGGCCATATAATATGGTTGGATTACTACCAGCTGATTTTCCCACTTTGCTATGTCGTATGGTCTTATTTACACCTATGAAAAATGTAGCTTTCTCCATCTACTGTCAGAGAGAGCTCTAGCCAAAGAAAGATATTGTGTAGTGCTATTAGATGGAATCTGGAGGTGGTAGACCAAAGCTACGTTCAAAGCCAGATTTTGCCTGTTAACAGTACAACAAAATATTTCTCTTAATCTAGAGCACATGTCAAAGCTGGATTTGAAAAGCCACATTTTTCACCAGTATGAATAGAACCCGATTTAAGTTATGTTTTGGATCAATTGCATCTCAAAATGACAACAGTGAACTACTGTAGCTTGGATGTGCTCAAGTTTTTTAGTACCTTTAGTGCACAACATTTACTTAAGTAAAATGACAGTTTATTTACATTGTCTGAAGACCTAAGAGTGCATCAAACCCTGACCCCCTTTTGTGTCCATTGCTGTATGGTTTCTCAATGGTGTAAAATCTCATTCTTTGTCGATAAAGCTAATGTGTGCTGAAGTATTTCCTAGTATACTTCCCTGTTAATTGTCCTTCTCATTTACTTTTGTTTATTGGGGTGTGATGTCTCATTATTTCAATCTGTTGATGTAGCGTTCTATGTATACCCTATTCCTTAGCCTAATATTATTAAGTATGTTATGAGAATGGATATTTTACTGGCTTTATAGAATGTTTAAATAAATATAATAATGACAATAAGAAGAATGATTAATTAAACCTCCTAACAAGTTGAGTACTTGCTACTAAGCGCTTGTGTTACCATTATGATGTTGTGTGCTTCTCTTAATCATTTTCGTTGTAGAAAAATGGAGTGAATTTATATTAGGCTTCGAAAAAACTAATGATAGCATTGTAAATTTACAGGAGGATTTTAACAGACAAACAACTTCGTCAAATAGAAGAATATAGTTATTTTAATTGTCCTCTTTACTAACTGTAGGGTGAGAAGGGGCTCGCGTTGTGGTGAACTATGTTATAGCTTGTTATTCACTGTTACTTTTGATCATTTTTTCGGTCTCCGAGGTGAATCGAGTTATTAATGAGAATTTGTATGCTCACATATGCATATTGTATATGTGTAGAAATGTAATCACACTTTGTCTTGGATTTACATTAAACTGTTAAGTCACGGCACCAGTCTCCTGTCTTCTGCTGTAGTGTGTGTGTGTGTGTGTGTGTTTGTGTTTGTGCATGGTTGTGTGTGCCTGACCGTAGAAGAGAAGATCAAATGTACAACACAGAGCAATGATACTACACACTGTTTCACAAGGATGTCAAATCAAGTTTGCCCCCATGAAATAGCACTCAAGAAGCTTCTGCCTCAACATAGAACCTACTTCTGGACCAACGGTAAAATCCGCTCACTCTTATTTCTACATTCTGATCCTGCATAGGGATCTGGAGGACCCAGTTCAAGGCCCGCTGAAATGTCCTTGAGCAAGACACTGAATCCCTACCAGCTCCAGGGGTGCCGTTCTGTAGCTGACAACAACACCAGAATATCCCTATGGGATCAATAGAGAATTACTTTAAGTAGGGTTTTGAAAAGAGACATATGAATTACATATCTAAAATGGTCTAATGTAATGAAATTTGTGTATTTCATGATGCCCTTTTTATAACTCCACGGCACTTAAAATGACCCTGTTCATAGTTCTCAAGGGGTGGCTGTTCAGTAATGGAGGCCAACCTGATCCAGCATCAGTTCCATTACCACTAGGCGGCGGTGTGCACTAAAATTTGATATACACACACAGACATCCACGTGAATAGTTATAATGTTCATCTTCATTTATTTTCGCAAATGATATTACAGTATGCATCTGGTCGTGTCTCGGACTGTGCAGGCCCACTGGATTTTTTAAATTCCAAATATATTTCATTTCGATAAAATCAGATGTTGACAGAAAAACCGAGTCTCATCGTTACTGAGTCTGCATCATTGCATACTGAAACAGTTTATTCTGTGTCTTGTCCAAGAGAAAGTCTGCGCACTAAACAAGCTTGTAATGAATGATGTAGTGGTAAATAAGAAGGTGGGTAAATCATCCACTCGGTGATCATTTTCAATTTTCAACCACCAATATGAACAAAACTCAGTTATTGCAGAAAAGCATTTATATATGCTTTCCTATCCTCATATAACGTACATCAGTTTGATACCAATTACTATGATGTAGAATATTGATTTCATAAGACACGTTTATGTCAGCCTAACAAAGTGGGTAAACTCTTACTGTAGGCCTAATAAACAAGTGGGTATAAACTGGGTTTAGGGTTTAGCCTCCATCCCTGGTTGTCGTAACGTTACACGAGACAACGTTGCCGTGGAAGCCGCAGACGCCAATCGACGGGAACCAACCTTATGGCGAACCCCATTTTGACAGACAGTAACCGGAACCAATGAGAGCGGGGCTTTAGAAATGAAGGACTAATCAGATCTGCTGGGGGGCGGAGCTTTCACAATCCCCAGGTCGAGTCATCGCAGAGAGAAGGTAACGATTACCAGAAGAGTGTCAGATGGAAGCCAGCTACCAGCTAGTGCAACATAAAATTACAGTGAAATAAAATTAGACCTAGGCAGGTGGATATCTTAAGGTTTACACTGAGGCCTCAGACAGTTTGTTTGTTATTTACAAGGATATATATTGGTGTCCAGACAAAGGAATTCACAGAGCGTGGAGCTCCCTTTTTTGGTAAGTCTGTATACGCAGCTATGAACTGACAGACTGGGATGTCTGGGGGAAAAAAAACAAAAACTCGGTGTTATCTCGTCACTCAAAAACTAGCTTTGGGAAACATTTTCAAAGTGTATTAGCTAACCCAGGTTTTATCGTTTACTAAGGCACTCGAAAGAGGAACGTAACCTGATTTATCTAGCGACATGAAGAGCCACATGACCGTTAAGCTTGCAAGTAACGGGACGGGATGTAGGACAAGAGACTACTATAACATGATGAGACCCGTTATCTGAGCGACTAAGCTAGCTAGCTGTAGCCGGGGAATGAGGGTCTGTGCGGGGTCTTTTGTGCGGTCCTCGGCTCCTCTTGTACCTGGCTAACGTTACACAATTATCCACCTATATTAGGTTGTTTGTTCGCTTTTAAGCTTGCAAGTTAATCACTGGACCGATAATCCCTGACTTGCATTGATTTTTCCTACTGTTATCAACGCAATACTGACCTGTTCGGACATGTGGATATAAGGGAACTTGACTGCGCGCGCGCGTGTGTGTGCGTGCGTGCGTGTGTGTGTGTGTGTGTGTGAGAGAGTGAATTTGCAAGAGAGAATGAGAAATATCTACACAATGACAATATGTTCTGCCAAACTGAGCCACAATCTTTATTTTTAACCAACCACCATGTACCAGAAATCTTATATTTAGAAATACCATGTGCATAAAGTAAAATGTAGTTCATGACCTCATGCCAAGGCTTGATAACATAGTGGGAAATAGAAATAACTGATTTTCATTTAATTATATTATCAATATGATCAACATTATCTTGTTCAGTCACATTTTATTGTTTAGATTGACCTTCTATTGTAACTGTTGTTATTGTCATTATTGTTATGTGCTTTGAGAAAGTAACCTATACTGAACCACACCAAATATAGCTCTCTTAATTAGTTTGAATAGAGTGGTAGGTACACAGTAAAGTTGGACAGCTTTGTTGTGAACGTCACGTCAGTCGTAACAACACTATTTCTCTTTTTTTCAACAGTCTTCCCTCACTGAAAACACATGCTATGGAAGGAGGAATCATAAACTAAAGGAGATCACAAGCAAGAAACCCACCCAAATTACCCAAACTTTTATTTTCCCTTCGGAATCAATCTTCTCTTGATAAGTGGATAAAATGCCTTGACCCCCTCATACGATGGCAGGTTTAGTCTCATCTCTGGCTGCAGTGGTGATGCTCAAGGCTCTTTTGCATGCCCATGGCCAGTGTGCAGTGTTTTTGGGGATGATAGTGTTGGTTACAGTGATCACAGCCGGCTCAACTGTTGCAGGTAAGAGAACACAAATCACTGACTTACACAGCATGATCCACCAATTTGTACTTTGCCAACGTAACAGACACAGATCAATATCATGTGCACTATTCAAATGGTTTTGAAGAGCATAGACAAGCAAGACACTCTCTACTTCAAGTTCATTCACTTCATTTTTAAAGTGGTAAACTCAGCCCAACGATAGTTAAGGACATCAATGTGAATGAAAAAACTACCCATTAATGTCTATTATTTTATTTCAGTATTTAAATTAAAGTGTAGTAAAGGAATTTTTATTACAGCTCAATTACACAGTTATTTCATTTTTATGGTAGTTATTGTTTAACCTAGGCTAATTGAGCAATTAAATAAACTGCACCACATTGAATGTGAAAATGAATGTGTTTGCTTGTGTTTTCGTGTGGTTATCGACAATTAAAGTTTTTTAATCGACCAATCTGACTGAAGCCTAGAACGAGTAAAAAATCTTAACTCAAAGCTAGCTTGTCATCACTGAATTAGACAAAAAGACATGCTAGATGGCCCATAGCCCTGTTAGTGTAGCCTGAACATGTTTATTTTGATTAGCCTATAGCTTAGTGTGTAGCTTAACAAAAAGATTGCTCACTCAGGCAGAGAAGTGGGCTACCAACTTGCATGTCCTCACACTGATTCAGTGCAAGTGACCTTTGTCAGACCTTTATTGGCAAAATAGTGCTACGCCATAGTGTAAAAACATTCAAAAGGCTTACAAAAGATTGATATTTGGGCATTTTAGGTCCACAGTCCATACATAAAATGCTCTGTGCTTTTTCTGCCATTAGGACATTTCATATTTTTTATGCCACATCAGGCTTTTCTTTTACTTTTGACACATCAGTTCTGTCCATTAGTTTGCAGAGTCTTTCTTTCTCATTCCCTAGAGTCTAGATGGCATCATCCACATTCTTCACTTTGTCAGATATGCTCTTGAAAGGGTACATCTATTTTGGTGCCTTTTCGGTGAAACTATAAATACATTAAGCCTTTACTTATTGCATCACTGAAAACACAATTTGAAAGCATGTGTAAAACGATTGACAATCCTAAATACCTCACTTTGACTGCTTGAAGTTGGTAAGCTTCCAGAAGTTGCCAATCTATCTGTGTCAGTCATGCTGTGCTTGGCTTGACATCCAGCAATCCTCCCACTGACTAGGGATGTTTCTCCAGATGCATCTGCAGATGCCTTTCATGATAGACCAGACTTGTGCTTGCTAACTGGCTTACATTTAAGGAGTCCTCCACTTGAGATGATGAGCTGAAGCCTAGGATGCACAAGGCTGAAACTTTCTTTATTTGATAGGGATACTTCCTTTGCTTTTGGTAGATTTGCACAAGGGATTTATCAGAGTTGTTTCATCTCTTGTCAGAAGCAAGCTTCAACCAAGGCAGAGAAGCTGGTTCTATAAACATGGCCACATCCATTGCAGGAAAATGAATGTTGGTTATATGTTCTTGTGTTTTTTGATGATCACAGTAAGCTTAGATTTAACAATCTCTTAGACAAGTCCCCTGTGGCAGACTGCACACCACTGCATCACATGGGCCTACATTTTTCCGCCATGGTTTGGACTGACTTCAGACAACTGCATGTTGGTCTGAATTAGTGTATTTCTTTCTTTAGCGCTCTAAATTTGGGCTAAACATTTTTTGCTGCATGACCCTGAAAAGTGATAGAGTAGGGATGAACCTTGAGTTTTCTGTAGGAGCTCTTGCTACCCTGCCCTAAGGGACAGTCAGGCCTTTTGTTAGTTAGTTAGTTAGCTAGATGCATAACCTTGGCTATGCATTAGCCCAATACTTAAACATTCCTGAGGACTAATTCTACTGATTACTGTAGGCTAAATTAACAAAAAATATCACAATTAGTGTTTTTCTTTTAAGCTAGCCCCAAGTCAGTATTAACAAAGCTTGTCACTGAATCCTTTGAGTGTAGCCTAGGCGTGTGTTTTTCCATTTAGAAATGTGTATCTCTTATCATGCTGAATGCTTTTCAGTTGAATATATCACACTTATTGTAGGTTTGTGGCTTAATTGAGGAGCAGTGACAAGACATTAACAAAGTGAACTATAGGAGTTTCAAGTAACAGGCTGGGTTGTGAGTGGTCAGTAGCTGATCCTGATGACAGCCAGATTCATTGAGCTGTTGTCAGGGGTCGAATCATTAGCTCTGTAGCTTTAATTTAGCCTATTCCATAACGAGTGGTGATGATGAAATGATACTGACGACAACTCCTAAACCTTCAAGAATACTAGCTTCACTTTCAGTTACCAGTTATATATTAGTTAGCAAATTTACTTTTCCAGTTATGGACTGATGTGTCAAAGAAATGATCTTATCTATGGCTATGCAATGTGAAGCCCAGATTAGCTAAATATCTAATTAGGCTATAAAAAGATTTAGTCATCCATTTAGTCTTAGACTAGTTTGTAAGATGAATCTCAGTTTTATTCCCCACCAGAATATAGCTTTCCCTCAAAGCTGCTACCCCTGCTTGTTGCGAGCTTACATTTTGAAGCAGTCTGCAGTCTTTTCATTTCTATAATGGTCCTGTTCCTATTAGGCATATATCTAATTAGTTGGTAAAGCAAAAGCCTAATATAATGATAGTATTCTGTTTGCCTTGAACTGGGGATCTTTTAGATTAGCCTTAATAATCATACGACGAGTTGCTCATCATCCTTACCCATCACTATACAGTTCACTTCATTTTATGAGCCTGATGACAGTTCCATGCTCTGTTTCTGCAGCCAGGTCACCAGTCCCACAACCTTCCTCTTCTAGACTAGAAAAGAAACCTTTATAGTTTCTAAGTCAAATAGAGCATGGTGACCCAGGTATAAGTGTTCCTCCAGGCCCACAATATAATTTCCCTCTTCTTACTTCCCCAATTCTTCTGCTCATTCTTCTCTTCTGCTTAGTTTCTATTTGAGAAACAGTTCCATGTCTGTACCCTTAAGAGAGTGAACGATCCTTTGATGTAAAAATGTAGAATTCAATTTTAAACATTATACCTGATACCCTAAAGTGCCCTTGCAATTTGGTTTCAATAAAAGCCTGTTTCTCAGTCTCTGTCTCTGCACTACAGCATCAGGCAAGTCAACTCATCAAGCCATAGGCCAGCAAAGTCCTGGCTAATTACCAGGGTAGTCCGTTGCCATGTGAAATGTGATCTGTGTGGGATGACAATATGGCCATTCATTATTCATTAGAGCTTGGAGCCAGTTGCAGATCAATGGGCAGAACCCATCAAAAGCCAAACACTGGGTGCTGTTGCACTTGCAGACCTGCAGCATATCCAAAAAGACCTATTGGAGAGCAGCCAGTGGTTGACCCTGTCTCCTCTCCTGCCTCTTTGAAGCCGGCCAGCATTCTTTGGCTCTGTTGAGAGCAGTGTCTGCTGTTCTGCTGGTCAAGGGTAGATCGTGCTAGCAGACACCGACACCGCATTTTGAATTTCTTTTTTTAACTTTACCTTTATTCTTACACTTGATGACCAATGCCCATTATAATCTTTCCTGATATCACATCAGCGTATCAAAGTTGAGGGTAGTTAAGGGTACAGATTGTTGTTATCTCATCTACCTCCTTTTTTCCACTTGCGTGCTATTACCTGCATCACACTGGTAGGTTGTGATGTGAAGGTGCCAGAGTGTAGGCCTGTGAATGTACATCTGTTAGTGATTTTATGTGCCCCTTTTTTCTATTTTTTTACCAAGGCAATTTTCCACTGCAGTTTCAGCATCCTACAAATGTCCAAAACTAGCATAAATAATGTTGTTGGGCTTAAAAAAAGTGAATGACAGTCAGCAGCTCACTGGTGGGAGGTCTTTTGCCAGACATTACGAGTAACCCTATTATGATTTCATATCAATCAATCAACCACACTGTTTACATTTCTTTGCCTACAGTTAATGGTGCTTGACGATTACCCAAATAAAGATGACCAGTGGTAGAGTTTTAGGATGCTTGTTAATTATTGTAGTCAATAGGTATTTATTTGCTTGTCAGGATTGCATAATCCATTGCTTAGAGTGTTTGAAGGATATAAGAGGATTGACATCAAGTTTGCTCTTGTTCCATAGCCATTCTCACATTTACCTTAAGTTTATAAGATATCCACGAGTTGAAGAATTTATTGGCTGTGTAGCCTAGTAGACGTGATCTGACATCAGTTAGTGAGAGAGCTTCTGACTTCTGTGGGGTGGTGTTAGTGTATCACCAAATACAATACATGATAAAATCTTTCTTTCTGTGTCTGTAATGAAACCTGTACAACTCAGTTATTTCTCTGCTGCAGGCTTAGCAGTGTGTCCTGACTAGTACTAGTGGGGTTAATACATCTTGCCTTTTAAACAGTGCACTTTATTGATTTAAGTTTCTTTCATCACAAAGAAATTGCTTTGTGTGAGGTTACAATGAGTTGTGAAGACAACTCGATGCTGTAAACTTGAAATGTTTAAGGCAAAGTTCAGGATTTGGCAGAAGGCAACATTGAGGCCATATTGTGCTGAGCACAAATCACTGTTTGCGCCAATGAACTGCTGCTGATTATTTATATATTTATCAGAGCAGATGGTGCAGTTAGCCTGGCCTCTTTTTTTTTTTTTTTTTTTTTTGGTCAATGTCCCAGTGCACCACTAAGAAACCTACCATTAACTTTTCCTCCCAGACTTGTACAGGTATTTTCCTTTTCCGCTCCTATATTGATTTTTAGGTCTATTAGAAAACAGTCCCCTCCCCCCAAGTGTGCCCAACCTATACCAGTAAATAGTGTTTGTTCTCCTAGGACTATAAGCGTGAGACTGGCCTGTGCTGTGATGATTGAGGCAGAGCAGAGGAGGGTGCCGAGTGACACGGCCCTCTGGGCCTCTCTGGTTACAAGCCTTTGCCTTCCTGTCTTTCGAAGAAAATCAGTGCTGTGGAGAGTGAAGGAGTGTGTGCATGTGCATGTGTGTGCATGTGTGTGTGTATTAGAGGGCTTTTATGAACTTGAGTGCTCTCCAGTCAGTTTTACAATTTTCCAGCTTGCAATATTGGTAATCTCTGAAAATGCTTTGAAAATGTTTAGGTTTCTTTAGTAGGCTGAGTTGTAGCCAACCGTACCCTTAATTCAGATTCCTTCTTTTTTCCTCAGTTATCTCTCCTCCTCTTTCCCAATCGGCCTTTCATACTACTCCATCCCCCTCCTCCTTATCCTGCTCCCCCTCTCTTCCTTGGTCTCCCCCTTACTCTCTTATCTTAAAATGAATTCCCTGAGGATAAAATACAAGGACCACATGGATATTTGATGAAATGCAGACATGACCTCAGTCAGGTCTCCATTCTCATGCTCATTCCAGGCCAAACCAGACCACGGCATTTGGTTAGATACAAAGCTTAGTGCTGTGCTGGACCTTTGTTGACCCATTAGATAATAGGGCAGATTGGGAGTAGCATGCAAATTTGATTTCCATTTATAGCTCACACTTTGTCATTGATTTAATCTATTCTCCTATCTTAGATTCAGTGTTTGATGTAAATGTGACCAGTGAGGACATCGGAAAACATCGGACATCGGATGTAGGCTAATGATACCACACTGGTGTTGCTCTGTGGGGGGGCGGCTTGGCTTTTTGCTCTCAGAGAACTTGATCTAATTGAACTCAACTGATAAAAACAATGGAATCTTTCCCATCTTAAAAGCTTCCCTGATAAACCAAATGTCAACACAGTCATGTCTTGATTGTTTGACTGCACTCAGCGTACGCAGCCCCTGCCAACTGAAAAGAGCCAGTCACGCAAGGGGCTCAGCTGAAAACAGAACCATGTGTGGGGTTGTAGTTAGCAAGCATTAATACCAAAAGACCCTTTCTTCTCTACCCTCTTTTTTTCAAATTACACAACCATTAAATGACTTTTTTTGCAATAAGGAGTCTGGCAAACATAGGAAATGATATCATTAAAGGGATCTGTAATTGGTATCTCAGGTTTCTCTACACACATAGGCCTGCATGTGTGTTTGTGGGTCTGATTCCATGTGCGTGTGCATGTGTGCCTGTGTATGCGTGTGTTTGTGTTTCACAGCTGTTTGGCTGAAACCTAGCCCATGCCTGCTCTAGTAATCTGATTCTGATAATGAAAGGTAAGGCGGTTCTTATAAAATCCTCCATATGTCAGTATTGAACAGTTCAGTGGTGTATGTGTGTGTGTGTGTGTATATATATACACAGAAAAGATGACAACATAAAGAGGGAGACAAAATTAGAGGGCAGAAAAGGGGAAAGAAGAAAGAAGAGTGGTGGAGGTGGAGAAAGAAGGAAAGGAGAAGACGAAGGAAAGGAGGAT
>OOFE01011228.1:15704-25976 GCA_900323365.1 Monocentris japonica
AGTAATCTGATTCTGATAATGAAAGGTAAGGCGGTTCTTATAAAATCCTCCATATGTCAGTATTGAACAGTTCAGTGGTGTATGTGTGTGTGTGTGTGTGTGTGTGTGTGTGTGTGTGTGTGTCTGCAGTGCTATGCAGAAACCCTGACAGCTTGCCTTTAGCTCAGGAGCACTGTCCTTTCCACTCAGAAAATAAGAATACTTGTGCTCACACCAGTCTAAACAATCTGTCATATTTGGGCTTTATTTGGACACTGGTATGAATATAGATGGAAAGACCATTTTTGTTATTTTCATGTTCCACAATTGTCCATCAACCTGCAAATATTTCAAAATATTAAACACTTTCAGTTTGGAATTTTTGCCTGTTTGCTTTCTCTATATCTCAGAGCAGTGAGTCTGGGTGAGTAAACCAGATCAGAGAATGGGATTTGCAAAGATTCAATCCCAGACATCAGCAAAGTGCTGTCTGCAGACAGGCATCATCAGGTTAACTCTGTTTCAGCCCTGAGATCAGTAGTCATGGGATGAAGGCTAAGCCTAAATCACATTTTATCTTGACAGATTTATATCTGTTTGAGTTCATTGTAGGAGGCTTTATTCAACTCATCATAAAATGCATAAATATAGTAAAATAGTCGAGCTCGTTCTGTCCAAGTTATTTTCATTTCACTGCACATCCTGTATGCATATGTGACAAAGTTCTTGACTTGACTCTTGATTTTTAGGCTGGGCTGTAGGCACAACATCATACATTGCCCTGGGATTTAACATATTGCCAGTTTAACATTTTGATGTGCACATGCCTTTCTGGCCTGGAGCCATGGCCAGAATGGCCAAGCCATCACTAGTCTTATTTAAAGAACATCACTTAATCGACCCTATAGTGTAGCTTAATGCATTGTTGCCCATGTTTAAGTCTGTACGCCCCTCCAGTTTTATCTAATGTAAACTATTATATAGCTAGGTTGCTTGCATCAGATTTGGCAGGTCAATGGTCAATTTTCTCTCAAGATAAACATCAAAATCATCAGATCAAAAACATCAGATTTTAGAATCAAAACAAGGAAATAAATTGTCAAACTTTTAAAAACTTTCTTAAAATTTGCCATATTCAATTATTAATATTTGTGTCATGATGAGAAGATGGGAACGAGCTGCAGTAGATAAACAACGACAACAGATAAATGCAAAACATAAGATGCATCGAATCCTGACCCAACGTATTTGACTGTTCCATCATTTGAAAAATAGAGTGGCTGCTATAAAATCTTCTTCACTCAGTAAAAGTATGTACAGTAAGTAAAGGAAAAATGTGCTGCTGAACAGAAGAACAACAGCCTCAAATAGATAAAATACATTTTCCTCATTCTGCCATCTTTTTCTGAAGGTGTTGTAACCAAGCCTCTGTAGATGCACTGGGCCTAGGTAGAGCTACTCTAAGTTCTAACCAATCAACCACACATTTAGATCAGAGACAGATGAACCCGCAGAGCTTATGACCAAAAATATAGCAATGGAGAGCTGTGGTGATCCATTTTGTCAATTTTACCAATATCCATCCATACTAAAAGAGTTGGTCCTATTTCCGAAGCCTTTAGTTTTATCGGCCTTCTGTGGAGTTTACCTTGTTCCTTTTTTTGAATCCATTGTAGGATGAAAGGGGCCTTATTTTGATTTTATAAAGGAGGATCAGATCAGCCATCAGCAGTTATAATCCCTCTCTTGTCAGAATCCTTTTAACATGATTGCTGGTGGTGATCCAAGCCAGAAATTGGACGGAGAACCTGAGACAGGGAAGGCAGATGAAGCCACAAGACAGACAGCCCATTTTGGTGTATCATCTATTAAAATATGACCAAATGGATTCCCACTGAGTCTGATGTTATAGATGGAAATCCATGATCAAGGTTACAGCATGGATATATACCACCAGATCAGCTCTGCAAGAACAGGCAAGGTAGCAAAAAACACAAACAACCACTTCATGTTCCCAGCTACCTACCAGACACGGCTGTGCGCCGTGTGACTGATTATTGAGAGGTAATAAGAAATCACTTCCTCTTTGTATCCACATAGCAGGCCTAGAGTAAACGACGAGAGGCTTGTAGGATTCGTTAACTTGTCAGATTGGCAAAATGCAAATATAGCTTAGTACATGTACAAAGCAGGCATTCATTAGACCTAGTCTAGGCTAAAAAGACACATCAAGGCCTGATGAGCAGAAATAGAATCTCATTAGTCTGGGATTTTTCATGTGATGAATAAATGAAATTCCCACTGCATTAATTCTTGAATGTTGTCAGACTCTGATGAAACTGCCTCATTTTATAGTCGTATATTTCACGGGAGATGGCACTGGGTAATGTAACTTTTTTGTGAGGAAAGGGGGATCATAATTCACACATTCTTTATTTGAACTAATTCATCTAGAGTACGTGACTATATTTAGACTAATCACCCAATCAACTTACATGTTTCTTAGACACAGTGTATTCATCTCATTCAGTGACCACAAACATCTTAAACATCCTGACCCTGTTTCTGTAATCAGTTTTTATTGCCAATGAGATTAGCTATATTATGAGCATGAGTCACTCCAGACAGAGGGAGGGTGAGTGATTGGGAGTGAGATTAGAGAGGGAAAACTGTCTTGAGGCGCTCTCATTTAGGTGAGGTAAGCACTTGACATTTGTGCTGTTGTGACCTGATATTTGAAGGGGGTCCCAGTGCCTAGTTACGCCGACAGGCCCGACAATGAGTGGCCAGCCGAGTGTGACACACTCGTGTTTCTGGGGACAGGTGGCAGCGCTGCTCGGTCTTCAAGCCCTTTGTCAATTGTTGCCTACTGTAATGTCAGCCCCAAGTCATTCCTCTCTCTCTGCCTGGCTGCTGTCTGTCGCACTGAGCTCTGCTTGTCATTACCTAAGATTAGCCTTGAAGTATTAAGATTAATTGATGATTAATTATTGAAAATAACCAGCCAGGGCTTTTTAGAGTCATGATCCAGCCTTGGCCTAGCTCTAATTCTTTTTCAGGTTCTGTGTTCATAACATTGTTTATCTTTCTAAATGTAACCAGAGAAATTATCACACTATGCATTAAACCTCACAAAGCCAAGATAAAGCCACACAAAATATTCAGTGCAATATGCTTCAAAATGAAAGAGAGAGAGAAGGGTGGTGGCATAGATGGCATCTAATGTGTCTGTCTATCGAAGGCCATTACCAGTAGCTCTAAATGCCCTAGAGGGGCCTGTATCTCTCTCCAGTTCCACCAACGTCCCCAGTATTGTTTCAGTACCCATTAGCTCTTTGTCTCACCGTCAGTGATAACCTTTGCTCATCTCACAAACCATTTCTGATTCCACCATGGCATCTCTCTTTATCTGTTTGTCTGTCTGTCTGTCTGTCTCTCTCTCTCTCTCTCTCTCTCTCTCTCTCTCTCTCTCTGGAGTGGAGTACATTTTCATGTATCACATACCTTTCAAATGCCAAAGCTTAAGTAATGTAATCTTAATTTCTTACATTCTTTACCATTTCACTTATCATCACCATCATTCTCATCGTCAGTATAATAATCATCATCATCATCATCCTGGCAACTGGACTGTGGCTTAATGTGATTTTTAACACCAACCTATCAAACCACCTGCCAATAATTGTGTTTCTCTCAATTAGCTGGCTGCTTTGTCAACCATCCATGCGTGGAATTGTCCTAATTGTGACAGTTAAATGAATTAGTTGCTCACTGTGGGTGGGTGCTGAGGTGACCTGACGTTTTGGGGCCATGTACAACAGTATGACCTCAAATAACAGCATGATCTTCAGACAGTCACCTACAGAGCTTGTCTGTTTATTTTTTGTTTGTTTCTGTATTTTTATTTATTCATCTGTAACCTGTATCCTACAGTATTTCACTTCCAGCACCTTCTGTAGTGAGTTGCTGAAATATCAGTTTTTGTTTTGAAGCATTTGTGTGGGCATGTATGTATGTGTGTCTGTCTGTGTGCATGCATGCATGTCTGCAAAATCAAATGCAAAATAAAGTGCAGAGTTGGTTGGTGTAGTGCTGGGTACAGTGAGCGGACCACCACGCATGTGCACACACATACACACACATTCCCCACTGAGCATTTATCTTGTACTGTTGCTTGAACTGACACAGCTGAGATCCTAACCTAGTTGATACTGAATCTAACTCAGCATAGCATAGTGTTTGAAATACTATACTGTGGGTGTCCTTTCCATGCACTCTTATTGCTTGTACTTATGTCTTTGTATTCCTCACAGAACCTAGGAATTAGGCCATCAATGAAAAGCCTGTATCGCTCTGTCAGTACATACAACTAAATGCTGCCAGTCCTATTTATATTTGTTTGTGTGTGCGCGTGTGGGTATGTGTGTGTGCGTGTCTGCCCAGCTGTGTGCTGCATCACTGAGTGTTCACTTGGCACAGCACACTAGGAGCTGTGTGGCAGTTTGGCAAGTGTGCAGTGCAGACTAGCCTACAGAGAAGAAAAACTTGGCTTTTCCTTTCCAAGAAGCTCTGTTGTAATAGCATGTTGACTCATTAAGGTACCAGTCTAGTTTATAATTAAGTTGGGAGTTTTCTCTCGGGCGAAGCTAAAGGTTGTCTACTTCAGATATATGATGTGATGCAGTAAATTGAAGATGATGTTCCAGAGGTATATTATTTCTTGTTGATGCTTTTTATAAGTGATCTGTTCTGTGCTCCTGGTGTTAAAAATAGCCCTCTCCTTCAGCTGATTCTGTTGTCATACTTTGTGTATGATTCTGCAGAGCTTCTGTACACTACAAAGAGCAGCAATATGACAGGCCGTTGCTGAGTCACTATGTAGAGGCTGTTGTTGGCTTGCTTCTGGCAATGCCAAGAATTGCTCCTTTAAAGTCCTCTTCTGTTCAAAGCCTACTTTTAAGGACAAATTGAAGGCATGCGGCCTGTGTTGAGCTTATTCAACCTAATTATTGTGTATTTCCTCCTTTGTGTGGTTCTATTTAGGCCTAAGCTTGTAAACTCTCAAATGTAGACACAATGTCTTGGTCAAGTTGGTCATCTATAACCTCATCTGTATTCTCCAGAATCATAAGAAAGCTTTTAATTTACTGTAAACAGACTCCTTAATGCGTCTCCCTTTATTTGTCTGGTCTATCTGACATCAGCTCTTGACTCATGGTTCCATTTATGTAGTCTTTTTTCAAGGTTTCCTCCAGAAGAACCACAAGATTTCTGTTTGGGCTCTGAATATGATGCTTATGGAAAATTAATGGAACACATTTGAGAATATAAACGAGGCAAACTGATACAGCTCTTTGGAACTGTTTGAAGGCCTCTTGCTGTGAATTATTCAAGCATTGCTTCGTGGCACTGGCAGCCTTTCCCACCAGCTCACGTAGCCTTTCTCAAACACACGTGTATTAGATTGTGACTCTCTTGTGTAATCAAGGCACTTCCCCAATTAAATCATGCATGATATGCAAGTTACGCAACACAAAGTAAAACGCCTTTGGCACTCTTATCTCAAATTAAGTCGGAAATGCACTGCATGAACGACCATTACTGCATTAGCTAGCAGAAACCCCTCTTTTGCCTTGTCTAAAGTTGCCCTTGTGTATTTTAGAGTGTTTTGTGCAAGGGGAAGAGTTGCTTCCCGATGAGGGGAAAATTACACCATCCATCACTCCAAGGTCAGCAACCAGGGCATTAAAAAAGGACAGGAGATGGTCTTTCTTGAGTGCATCACTAAATAGCCCAGGCAATTGAGGCCCTGAACCAGAATCATTCATTTTCAAACATATAGTCCATGCATACATGTCAGTATATTCTGCAGTTCACAAATGGAATGATGGAAAACCATCATCACCCCGTGTAATGTGTATGGTTTATCACATTTTGGATTAGTCACATAACAGTGAAAGCACATATTTTATGATGTTTCCAAGGCATAGCCTAACATGGCCTTTTTGTCATAGTTGTGTATTAGCTTGTGACTGTTTCCTTGCTCCTTGCTCTATTGGATTTTTGTTGATTGATTGTTCTATTTCATTGCCACTTTAGCAAATGGAACATTAGTTAGACTAGTGATTAGGCCTGAGGCAGTTGACTTTCAAGTCAACAAGCATAGTGCAATGTGGTACATGTTGTTTGAATCTACAGTGAACTTGTTGGTATTTCCTGGTAAACAATACTAACTGCTTCACTGATCTCAAATTCCTGTTGGTGTCACTGGTTATGGCTTCTGAGTCAGTCAATAGGGTATCGATTTTATCTCAATGTTTTTATCTAAACGTTACATTATAATGTCAGAAACCATAATCCCTCCACCACAGCTTTCTTCCACAAACCCACTGCAGTGGCTTGTTGTACTATACAGTCTATTCATCATTCTGTAACCTTTGAGGTGAGCACTATGAGTCAATTCAGGCTAAATGGTGATCTATCACTCATTAATGTGTTTGTTATTGATTGGGTCCTTACAGATCAGTGTTCATTTTTGGGTGTGGGGGATAGCTTACCCTAACTAGGGACCAGGGAGCCTTACACAGTGTTTCTCACCGATGTAATGCAAGTGATTCCTATGTAATGCCATTGATGCCTGTCTGGTGGTGTGAGATAGCGTACAGTAGGGTGCCTGCCTATCTGACTAACCAGAAGCACTGTATATGAACCATACAGTTTTACAGGCTTTTTAGAGTGCTGCATAATCTCATCCTGCTATTCTGTTTAACAATTTGTTTGCAGTCTATTTTTACTGTGAGAAGTGATTAATTGTTTCCTGGTCATTTTCAAAGGTTGATTTTTACCAATGCTAGTACAAAGTAGTCTGTGTGGATGGATGAAATAAAAGGGATTATTCAAGCAGATATAAAAGACTGAGTAATGAGGGGTTGTGCGAGAGGATTTCCACAGTATCAAAATCCAATACCAGAGCCAATGTAACATGTCAGAAATCAAAAACAAAGCAACTTGATGTTAATACTTTTCACATCCAGGAGAATGTTACATCTCTTTTGGAGAAAAGAGATTGTATCTCAGTCATTTTTGATGACACTCAGCTAATGGCCTCTATATTGTTGAATACAAGTAATGGATCAGATTGGATCGGTTCTCTGTATTGACTAATACTTTATGAATGATACAAGTTAATAGAAGTAATTTTAATCACAATACAGCTCTCATCCCTATAATTTACTTTGTTTAAAGTCAACCATGAATCTGTTTTTTGTTTTCAATACTGAACTAGAGCATTCTCTTTGTCCTTTCAGTAGATGAGCCTTGGTTGGATACCACAGAGAGGTTTCTTCAAGATGGTCCAAGTTGGACAGAATCGTCACCATCAGCCTTACCATCCGCACACATCATGGCCTTTGGGTACCCAGATTCCACTGCGTCAACACAATCTGTACCTTCACCTGGTGCCCTGCCATCCAGCCCCACACTAAACCATGATGCTAGGACTGTTGACATTGTGCTTTTTCAGTCGGGCCTTTCACCATCTCAAAACTCTAAATCCTTCACCTCGAGTGACCTCCTTGCTGAAGGACCAAAACCACTTTCCAGTCCCTCTTTAAACCCATCAGAGCCTGTGTTGGGGCCTAGCCCACAATTTGAGGGGCCATCTAGACTCTCCAGAGACCTGAAGCTGGCTAGGACAAATTCATACCTGCTACCTTCCACTCAAAACCCTCACCCATCAAAGCTGCAGCCTCAGTCAAATATATCCATAACACCATTAAACCTCTCTACTTTTACTAGATCAACACCACAGCTTGTTGTCCTTAACTCTGACCAGAGAGCCCCAGATGAACCTCCATCTGATCCCAACAGCCAGAAGGAAGAGCAGATGCTGGCAATCATGGTGTCACTTCCTGTTCGACCTCTTGAGCCCCCTAAACTGCCAGAGTTTCGTGCAGATGCATCTCACAGTTTAGACTCTTCCTTACTTGACCCCAAGCTGCCTGTGAAGCCCGCAAGTAAAATCCTGGATGTGAACCAGCTGAGCCCCAGCAGAACCCCCATGCAGCAGAATGACCCAGCCCATGGGGTCCACATGCTCCTCAACTCAGCACCTGAGATACTATCCCCCAGCTACGTGCCTTTCATCAGCCCCCATCCTACATCAGCTTCATCTGAAACCACTGATGCCTTTCCAGAGGACTTCTTCCCTGCGAACACCATGGGCGTGGACTGGGGATCTGGAGACTACATGGAGACCATGTCATTCTTAGGTTCAGAGGGAGATGACTACTCTCTGGTCACCAACCTGCCCTCTGACATGTATGATCTGGAGGACTTCAGCACAGAGAGCTATGACACATCCTTCCCTTCCAGGGTGGGGGTGTCCCCTTCCTCTTTGCTCCCTCATCATGTCTCACCTTCTCTCAGCCTCACGACAGCCTATAGCTCTGTTGTTCCTCCTATATCCATCCATCTGTCCTCCTTTTCCAAATCAGTTAGCCCTACACTTGAGCCTTCTCCCACAGCTCACAGTTACATAGCCATGACCTCAGATGTAGACTGGTCAGATACCTTCACCATTGAACCAACAGATCTTCTCTTACCAGACATGAACAGCTTGGAGTACTACACCACTCAGCTGACCAAGGAGAACACCAGTTCAGGAGCTGAATACAGAGGGAACATCACCACCTCAAGGCATTTATCTCAGTTGTCCATCAGTGCTACACGCATTATGGCCACCAGCACCTTCACTGTGGACCCGAGTCACATGCTGACAGCTACATTTGGAAGAGAAGAGCCCCAGCCCACTGATAACACCACTTTGATTGAAGAGGAGTCCTCTAGTGATGTATCAGGCTTTGAGCCTCTCAATGAAACAATCACATTACACACCACAGAGGATACTCCTCAGCTGGTCAATGTCTCTGAGCCTTTTGTGGACCCTTCCATTGCACCAACCCCTTCCTTGGACCTCTCTTCCTTCATCTGGGGTAGTCAGGTGTCCACCACAGAATGGTCCAGCCCTACACCCACCCCAGCTGTTGGGCTGGACACCATTGCCCTAACAGAGTCTATCTTGCCCAGTGCTACGGCTTTGCAGCCAGATGATGTAAATTCACCCTCCCTGACAGATGTCCATTGGTTTATTACTGAGTCTGTCCATAGCACCATTCACATCACTCCTGTCATAACTACGACCATAGCCGTCTCTTCTGTCTTCACTGAACCAACTGCCAATGCCACTGCTGTTACAACTGAAATAACGCCCAATGTCACTACTATTACAACTGAACTAACACCCAATTTCACCTCAGTTTCAACTGAATCTACACCTACACCTAACGCCACTTTGGTACCCCCAGTCATGGTTGGTGACCAGGGTGTGACTGAAGTAGCAACAGACAGCCCAGCCACAACGACCTTGAGCCCAGCTAGCACTGCAGCTAATACAACCTCTGCTGTACCCACTGCCACAACTGCCGCCACTACTTCTCATCAAACAACAACAAGCACTACTGCTACCACTGAAGCCTCTACTAGTCTCGACACCTCCACCACCAGCAGCAACAGCTCGTCTACAGCACCAACATCAAGACAGTACCTCTGCAACATTGGCAAGCCTGCTTATTTAGTCAAAATTGGTAAGTTTGTGTCAAATAATCAAATATTCAATTTTGTCTGATGTTGAATACTTGATACCAACTTTGCTATGATCACATGAGGTTGTCAGATATATGAAATGTATGGAAATGTATGAAAAATTTAAACTGTAATTTATATTTGGAATATGCAATTATTAGCAATTTATTATGAAACAAGATTATGACCATTAGCTATTTTTTTCCCCTGAAGGTTTTCCCTCTGGGGCTACTGTTGGATACGCCAAATCCCAAATCAGAGACATCCTGAAGAGTGAATTCAACAAATCAGTTGAGCTGCAGGTAAATTGACTATACCCTATTAGCATTCCTTAATCACTTTATATGTCTCAACAGAGGATAGCTTGCTAGGTGTCAGCCTCTAATGGGTGTTTATGGTCTGCTATGCTTAACTGGACAGATAAAGACTTTATTAGTAGTATATTTCTATGTTGTATGTATGTAATATATTGGGGGATGGGAGCCTGAGAGGCGTAAGTATGTTTTGGAAAACTGTTCTAAATTTCTGATAATAATAATGTATTCGGATGAGATGTTGCACAAACGTTTTAATCAAGGTGGAGCTGAAGTGGCTGGGCTGTTGTGTAATGCCCCTCAGACTTGGCATGTATGTGTATTCATAGAGAGAGTT
>OOFE01011228.1:25996-42870 GCA_900323365.1 Monocentris japonica
CAGATTCTAGGGCAGCGATGTTATCCCACTGTGAGGATGTACTGTAACACAGGAGAGGAAGCGGCACAGACTAAGCTATTTAGTCACTGTCTGTCTCTGTGTGTGTGTGTGTGTGTGTGTGTGTGTGTGTGTACGTGCGTGTGTGTATGACTGAGTATGTGATTGTGGTGCGGATGAACCAGGAAGGCCAGGCCACTTCCTGAGTTTCTTTATCTTTGGTTCTGTACTAAACAAACCACACAAGTAGTTACATCAAGACTCCCTGACGCACAAGGATGATGCGATGTGGAGAGTTGTTATAGCATATGTCTTTGTTGTCTGTGAAGGTTGTGGATCCCCCTCCTAAGTTTCTGTTCCGGGTGGTATCCGGTCCAGTTGTGTACACGGCCATATCTGTCATCAATGCCATACGAAGATCTGGACGCCGCTTTCTGTCTGTGTCTCCCAACTGGACTATACCGGACCATAAATACCAAGTCCACTCAGGTAAACGGTATTCAAACAAAGCTGTCTTTTAATCTTGATATCTAAATCCAGAGGCACTACACCATCGAACTTTAACATTTCACGAAAATCAGGAACATAAGAGTATGTATGTAATTTGTCATAATACACATAGCTTGATGTTTCCATGCTGCAGTACTAATGCAGGCATAAATGCATTTATACAGTATAACTAGTGTTTTCTTCCCTCTGTGCAGTGCTGCAGTTTGTGCCTAGCCACATAGATGTGCGGGTGTGCAACTTCAGTGAGCGTATTGAGAGAGGACTGACCATGGCTTTTGCAGAAGTGCGCCGACGCTCACAGCAGTCAACTAACTTCACAGTGCATGTGAGTGGGACGAGGAGGGAGAGAAACACGAGAAGCCCCGTTACTGTGCACATTGCGCTGCACATACCACCTCAAGCAGACCTTTCACCAAATAAGCACTTCAACTGAGCTGTTTTCATTAAGTCTCACTTCATTGTGGTTTCTCACCTCAGAGGCCAGTGATTTGGCCCCGATTGTCTTGAGTCTTCTTAGTCATAGCTCTTTTCTGTCAGAGGGACTCAGCTCAGGTATTTGTTGCTGCTGAGGACCATTCAATTCCCTGAAAAGCAACATATCTTTGCAGAACTAAATCTGAAAATGGGAAGACTAATTTATTTTTGTGAAAAACACTTGGGTCGCTATACTGTTTGTGCAAGCCAGCTTATGACTTCCCTATATGCCCTCGCTTGTTTGCTGACTGAGATGAACTCAGACTGCCTCCGTTGCACCAGTGTACTGTGATTGCTGCAGCATAGGTTGGCTTTGATTGCATTTGGGAAAAGCTCAGCAAGCAGGAGCTATTTAATTACAATTGTTGAGGCTTTTGGTTTTCAGCAAAGGAGTAGTGGCAGAAATAAATGGCTGTGTGAGGGGGGCAGCAGTAATACAATTCCGTGGTGGCCTGGGGAGTCTGGGGAAACCAGTTTATTATTTGTTTAAGTCAGTTTTTATTGATTCAGATGTATGCACTAGTTGTTGTGTATTAAGGAAGCTTGTGTTTGTTAAGAAAGAGCTTATTTGGCTATGTGATGAGCTTCACTGTTATAAACTAGATATTTGTGTTGGCCTAGAGTTTCAGATAATCCCATCACAGTGATGCCTGTAGTTTAAAGATAGTCTCTTTTAGGTTAAGTCAATGAAAGGATTAGATCAAGCATCTGTTACAGCATGGAAAATGATGTTTTATGAACAACTAGTAGACTGTTCTCAGGGCCACACTGTCCACTGTTGTGTCCTACTTACCAACCACTGAAGCCATTGCATTTCAGATTGTGAACGTTATGTCGTAGAAAATGTATTTTGCAAATTTTAATGTAAATCTGTATGTTGTCGAATTGTCTGTCAACTAAACTGTACTTCTCTCCGTAACTGTGTTTCAGCTTGTAAACATTACCATGGCTGTTCCTAAATCCCAAGAGCAACGTCTAGCCAGGGAGCCGGTGGACATTACCTTTGCTGTGCGTGGCAACAGGGGTTATCTGATGGGCTCAGAGGTCAGCAACTTTCTGATGAAGCTCACCATGGTGGAGTTCAGTTACTACATGGGCTTCCCTGTGCTGCAAATCGCTGAGCGTGAGTCCTGTATGGTTGTCTCACTGCATTTTAGCCATCTCCAATGCTCATGATCACACAGGAATCACGATTGGTCTCCTTTTTTGTCTCCTATAGCTTGTGTTTTCTGATTGTGCCAATAGCTTCCATTCAGGTCAGCACTGATTGGAAATTTGTGAAACTTTCATTCTCATAATACACCATCCTCTCCCATTTTCCAATAGCTTTCCATTATCCAGAGTTGAACACCACCCAGTTGCTTCGCTCCACCTGGGTTAGAACAGGTATGATGTTTTCAACTCCTTGGATAGTGACGTTCAATTCAAACTATTTAAACTCAATTCTGTTTGTGCTGATGCTCTATATCTTAGTTCTGGTGTCTGTGTGTACAGTGCTCTTGGGTGTACTGGACCAAAGAGTGGGTGAGCGGACCTTCCAGGCCAAAATGGAGCGCCAGCTTGCCCTGTTACTGGGGGAAGCAATGGGAACAGTCAGACGTATAAAAAGAGCCACCAACATAGGCAACAACAGTGTCCAGGTACTGTATTTATGGATTCATTCAAAACTGTACTCAATCTTTGTATTCATTGCTGCATAGTCTTTGAAGAATATATTTTACACCACACAAACATCAAGCTTAACAAGGCATTTAGCCTACTTTGGAGTCATAATATCTTATCTTTTCTATAAAAAGTAAAAAATTAAGCCAATGGGGTGAGATAATTTCACTTTTATCCAAATACAAATCAAAATCAAGAATGTTCTTGAATCAAGTGACATTTTTGGTACTAGTGGAGTTATCTGCCGTATGATAGTGTCACTTGTTTCAAGAAAGTTCTCAAAACAAGTGAGACTACAGTGCAAACAGGTGACATTTAGTTTTTCACTTCTTTTAAAGAATTTTAAGAATTTACAAGATTTTAAGACTAAATACTAGATTAAATGATTGTTAAGAGCGACATGGGCACATAGTTGTTTGTTATAGATATGCTTACAACAAGGCCCTTCTATAAAATAGAATTCCCAGTTGCACTCTGTGTAGCTTCTTTGTCAATTGCACAATATTACTTTCACAACTCTTCAATTGGAAATTTGTTAATGGATTACACACTAAATCTGGTAAAAGCTTCCTTCCCTCCACCATTTATATCATTATTCCCTGCTGCAAGCTCTCTCCAACTACCTAGTCTGAGTACTGAAGGCTCATTATGTGAGCCTTGCAGTGTTTGTAGCCACTGAAAGCCTTACTGCTTTACTAATCAGTCTCTGTCTTTTGTGGGTTCGCTCCGCACCTGCTCAGTTCAGCTCTGAGGGAACAGGATAGGGCGAGGTCTCCATGGCAACAGCATCCCATTCAGCTCAGGACGAGCCACTCAAAGACCACAACCTCATAAGTCCGCTGTTCTTTCTGTTCTTCTTCCTCCTTTTGGCCCTGCTACTTGATGGCTCATGTAAGCCACAGAGCTGCTAAAAGCAGATCAATTATTAATCGCTTCTCTATCTCTGTCTGTATCCTGCAGTTGGGGTGATTATAAACTCAGATGTCTGTCTCTGTTGTTCAGAGGGAAGTAGACATTAAGGGGGGGTGAGAGCGAGTCAGGACAGGGTAGGTGAAAGATTCCGAATTCAGAGAAATAGGGAGAGGCTCAGAAAACAGATAGGAAGAGAGAGATTTGGAAGGAGAGATGAGAGATGTATATTTTATGTGACCTCGTGAAGTGTGCGTACATGTGGTGGTCTTTAGACAGGGGAGCTGTCAGAGTGATAAATATCCTCCTTACTGAATCTGACCTTTCTGCCTCCCACATTGTTGCCTCCAGAAAACCCACAGAGCAATTTGGGAAAACGGAGGACTATATTAGTGGTGAACCTTTAGTGTCACTCTGTGCTATGATTAGAGCTCTAATTTTAGGCCCTGGCATCCATTCTACCTTTCAAAATGCTGTTTTTCAAATTCATCATGAATATGAATGAACGTTACTCATAAAAACCTGATGTGCTCGTGTTCCTTCTAGCCTTGATAGGAAGTACTGTCATGGAGGAAGCCTAGTTTGGACTTTTGTTTTTTTTTTTCATTTTGCATTTCAAAGGCACTTATCTTCACCTGTCTGTTGGATATAATAGACAGAGAGGTGGCTCACAAAGAAAGTGACTGAACTAATGAAGAATCTATCTCTTTCTTTCTCTCTCTTTCTCTGTCTCTCTCTCTTTCTGTCTGTCTCTCTCTCTCTCACACACACACACACACAGAGGCACAATTCTCACTCAGACACCATAGTATGTCATGACAGAATCAGTGCGGTGTTATCACCTAGAATACAGAGAATACAGGCCTGGACAGATGAGGAGGTTGAGGTGGGGTCAATAACACACACACTGCCATCTTTCCACTCCAATAACCCTGCAGGGACTGGATTAGACCCTGGATGAGGAAACCCACCCAGCCATTTTTCTGTGTCAGTCCAGGCATGACCTGCGCTTTACTCTTTCCAGCAATGCAGACAGCAGACTGTGCTGTGCCTCAGGGCACCCAGAGGGGGATTAGACACACAGAGAGACGTATTAGTCTACATGGAGCAATATATAAACACAATGAATGCTCTAATGGGAGTAATAGAGAGCAAATAGACTTGTATCAGGGGTTTGCAGTTTGTGCTGTGCTGTGTTGTTGTCTGTGCGTTTGGGGTGTGTGCATGTGTGTGTGTTTGTCTGTGTGTATGGACCTTTGCATGCATAAAGGGCTAGGACAAAATTATGGAAACACCTCTTGAAAAAGGACTTGAAATAATTACAAAGGCAGCTACACAGGTGATTCTTATTAAGTTGAAAGCCAATTAGTATGTCAGCTTTAAGAGGTCTGACAATCACCACCTTTATGTTTTCAAAGCAACTAACAGTTCCAAGGAGGTCAAATAGCCGGTTCTTGAATTACAGGTGCATCAGTCACAAAAACTGCAAATTTCTTTAATGTGGCAAAGGGAACAGTCTTGAAAATAATGACAGCATGTGCCAAAGGGGAACAAATTGCATCGGCAAAGAGGAACGGTGGTCGCATGTTGAAGCTCACTGACAGCGATAGACGGGAAAGTTGTTCTGATGGCGGGGTGGCCCTACTCAGTACTGGCTATTCATATATGGTTAGGTGTTTCCATTATTTTATCCACAGTTTATGCATTTGTGAATGTGTTGTGCGTCACTCTGACCGTCTACAATCTGACATTCCATATCTGCACTTACATTTGTACCACATGATTTTATTATTTATTTATTTTTTGAACTTTATTTTTGCAGTTTTTCAACATGTAAACAGTGAACATGAGGTTATGGGCAGTCACAGGTTGAGTCAAGGCACGTATACTGTTACAGCACTAAAAAGGATAGTCTTTACAAGGTGTCTGCGTTATGGGCTAAATAAAAGTTCCATTTCTCCCAAAGCTCTTCTTACATGATTTCATTTTAGTGTTGTCAAATGGCATCAACATATGCTGTACCTTTCCACTCTATTTCATCTTCCAGGTTGTGAGTACGAGCCGGCTGGTCGGTGTAGACCACCCACTGGAGATGGTGTATTTTGTGGAGGGTCCAAGTGGCCAGAGGATGCCTGCAGTCCAAACAGCCAATCTGCTCAACAGCCTGGATGTTCAAAGGGCCGCCATTGTCCTGGGATATCGTGTCCAGGGTATCCTGGCACAGTGTGAGTACCTTTCACATAGTGAATTGCTCACATTTGGGGGCAGCGGGGTGACGTAGTGAGTAGGTACTTGTGGAGGCAGACAAGCGGAAAGACAATTTACCTACAGGGATCAATAAAGCATCACATTAAGCATTATTATTATTGTTATTATCTCAATTGAAAAATAATGTACTGCAAACCTCTACTACCTTAATAGTGAATTACAGAATTCCACATTTTTTGAGTTCTAGTTGCGCTGAATTGAGTGGAATCAAATTGGTTGTATCAGAGCAGAGGGAGATAGAGAGGGAGAGTGAAAGGAAAATATTTAAGTGTAATCAGCACTGGACTGAACATTATCCGTGGTTTTAAAGGGTTGACTTTCAGCTTTTTTTTCATGCATTGTTGACAAACTCCTAATCATAAAAAAAAAGAAATGTATTAAAAAATAGGATGCCAACTAATTGCTGGCTCCGTGTGTTCTTTTGTATATTTATAGTAGCATTTGAGCTAATCACCTCCACTTAACACGCACAGAGCTGTCTTCCTCATGAAATATCCAAACAAGGGATGAAAGCCTAATGAGTGCCCCCTGGGGGAGTTCTGTCCCTGCTCTGACTGTGCTCTCTCATGGTACTTTCCCAGGGGATGAAATGAGTGTTAATTAAGAGTAATGAAGGGCCAACGGTGCTAAGGTATTGCATGTATAAGCATACCATCCTCAAGGTGTCTGTGAATAGGCTGAAGGAGTATGAAAGGGTATGCTTGACACATAATTAGGTAATTCACTCATGTTTTTTTTTAACAACACACCCATCTGTCTTTCTCTCTCTCTCTCTCTCTAGCCGTGGAGAAGATAGCATCCTCACCCTCTGACGCTGAGAGCACCAATTTGTGGATTGTCATTGGGGTGGTGATTCCCCTTCTGGTGGTCATTGTCATCATCTCCATCCTCTACTGGAAACTGTGTCGGACAGACAAGTTGGAGTTCCAGCCAGATGCCATGACCTCCATTCAGCAGAGACAGAAGGTAGGGAGAGGACAGGGGAGAGGCCAGAGAATCGTGAGTGGCCAGTATCTGACCATGGCTCCACTGTGTCTGTCATTTCTGCTTTAATCCTCCTTTTGTTCATTTAACTGCTCATTATTCTACAAGTGGTTTCTTGACTGGAAAAGCTCTCTTACGTCACCGCTATCACTACCTTTACTGCTCTTTTCACCTACATGTAAAACCATTTACAACTATTGTCTGTGTCCTCTCAGACTCATACACTTAGGACACTTACACCCTTACCCAACAGCCACCCCTCCTTCTCTCAGGAACACAGTATAGGAAAGGAAAGGAACTTTATTTGTCACATACACATACATGCAGTGAAATGCTTTTTTCGCATACCCCTGACTAGATATATACACACACAACCTATTACACCACACACATGCATTTTTCAGGTCAGAGGTCAGAGCGCAGGCGTCAGCCAATGAACAGCGCGCCTGGAGCGGTTTGGGGTTAAGTGCCTTGCTCAAGGGCACTTCGGCAGTGTATAGTATTGACTCTACACCTATTACAGTACTGTACAATACTGCTGTATTGTATATCACTTAAAATCCTTTTCACACTTTTCTTTCTGCCTACCGTACGTATTTACCATCAGTTTTGACAGCTATTTCTTTTTTCTGCCTTCACTTAGATAGTGCTTATCTGCCATTTGGCTCCGCTGAGTCTGTTCCCTGTTTTTCTCTGTTATCTCCTCTCTCACTTTTTAAGCACGTATGCCCTCTTCACCCTGAAATGACACTTGGCTAGTGGGTTTATTTTGCTGTTTGTCAATGAGGCACCTCAGTAATCCTGATGAAGATAACATGTTTGATTAGCAATGAAAGGGCAGTCTATACAGTCTTGCGAAGTGCTACCAAGTGTTGCTGAAAACACTGGTGGCTGCTGCCCCCACAATCAGATTCCCTGTGTCATCATCTACAGGCTAGATAACACAGGAATACCCCTCAGATCCACTCATAACTTTATTGATTTCTTTATAGGCTGAATAACAACTGGGCTATTTATGTGTGTTGTGTGTATCATTCCAGCTCCCCATATCTTATCCTGTCTCAGTGATTGATCTGTCTGTGTCTAGTTTACATTCCCCTCCACTTGCTTTTTTGGTCAAACTGAGCTGTGAACTAAACCCACCACCGTGGGCTGATACAATAAATCTAAGCTCTAATGTGCAGAGGCATCTAGTATTTAGCCTGCCTGCTCTACTTAACGCAATCATCTGTCACTTAACACCACTCCTCTCTCCATCTCTACACAGTCTACCTCATTCAGGGAATCAAGGACCCCTCTTCCCCAGACACTCACTCCAACTAAGAAGGTTATTGAGTTTAGTGAGGAGGAAGAGGAGGAGTATGAGGAGGAAGAAGAAGAAGAGGAGGAGAAAGAGGTTAAAGGGGGGAAGGTACAGAGCAGTAGCTGGTGGTTTGTAGAAGACCGCGATGAAACCTAGTGTGTGTGTGTGTGGGCCGAAGAGTAGTTATTCAATAGTAATTAATCAAATAAAAACAACACAGTAGAGTAGAAGCACTTCATTCAGTGGAAATGAATAGCTAGATGAATATGAATAGTCCAGTTTTTAGGTGAACTGTAGTATAAAGGGCCATTAGCATTGTGCCAATTTAGATCATCACTTTGCAATGTTCCTCCTATCCACCACTGCTTCCATTCAGGGACCAATAGTTCCTGCCAAGGTCAAACAGAGTATGAACACTGAGGAGGAAGAGGAGGAAGAAGAAGAAGAGGAAGCAGAAGAGGAAGAAGAAGAAGAAGAGGAGGAGGAGGAGGATGACAAGGATGAAGAAAAGCAGAAAATGGAAAAGAAAGGAAAGAAATCAGAGGTGGAGACAGGACAAGAGAAGAGGGCAATGTTGAAGAAAACAGAGAAGGCAAAGAAAGAAGAAGAAGAGAAAAAGAAAGCATTATCAAAAGGGAGGAAAGCCAAGGAGGAGGTATAATGTACAGTAGCCATAGAGACCGGTGCTTGTTAGCATTAGTGGACATTAGATTATGGTGACCAGACACAGAGCATCCTCCATGCAAAATTTTAATAGACATAGGTGGATTTACTGTGCTATTAAATGGCCATCATCCTGTGCAGTATTAGTATTGGATGTGATTATAGCCCATAGATCCTCGACCACATATAATCACTCTGATGTAAAGTAGTAGACTTATAGACACCAGTTGGTCTGTATCATCTGCTCACTTGTGAGTGGTTCCACAATCCACCATTTGACCAAATGACTAAAGGAGTCATTAGTGAGTAGAATGTGTGTGTGTTTGGTGCTTTTATGTAGCTGCAGTGTTAATCATAATAAAAACTAGCTTTAGCATCCCAGCAGCAATTTGAAGTGCTGCTGCTTGTTTACATGCTGTGGACAGTGAGACCAGAGCAGCACAAACACACATACACACACACATACACACACACACTGGATTAGCAGTTTTATACTGACAAGCATGACACTGGATTAGCAGTTTTATACAGACAAGCTGCCCATAAGCCGTGCGTCTTTCACCAGTATCAAAAGTGCAGTTTATTCAAAATGAATGTACATATAATTCAATGAAATAGCAGAAAAAATAGCATTTTCTTTTACTGTCTCCTGTTGTTATTACATTTCATTATTGTTGGACCAGAATTACGCAAACTGCAAGCACACAAAGCACACTGTTTTGACATTCTCTCTTTACTCTTATGTTGTTGGAAAGCCCCTAAGGCATTGTCCTCAAATATTCTCACTACTTCCACCCTCACCCTCCATCTGCATCACCTCCAAGGACAACAGAAAGCTCAATCTTTTCCCCATTCTCTCTTTCTCTCTCCTTTTATTCATTAATGCCCATCTGTCCCAGCTCATCCATCCATCAGTTATTCAGCATAGTTACTCACTCACTACTCATGTATCTGTCTATGTGTCACTTCACTTACTTGCCTCTCTTGGTCTTAGGGGAATTGCAGAGCAGTTGTCTTGGCTTGTGTCTGTCTGAACGTGTGTTTTCTTCTGTGTTTGTCCCCATCTATAGTCCATATCCTTATTAAGTAAACAATATTTCCTGTATTTTCTTGCTCCCTCTCTCACCTTTCCATTACTTATTTCTTACAACCATCCCCCCCTTCCTCCCCCTTCTTTCTGCTCTGTTCTTCCCCTCCCCCCAGTTGCAGGCTCCCAGTGTGAAGGGCTTTGACTTCGCCAAGCTGCATCTGGGCCAACACAGTAAGGATGACATCATGGTGATCCAGGAGCCAGTCCCACCAGGGCCTGGCCCTGGGCCCCTGCCCATGCCCATTAAAGACGGGCTCAGTCCCTCCGAGAATGGGGAGATCCTCACCCCCAAGTCTAAGACCTCCGTCTCCTCCACTAAGGCGTCCCGCAGCAGTCGAAGACGAGGAAGGTCAGTGCTGTTGGCGGTACAGCCCAGGAGGGGTAACGTTAGCCCAGGCAACAGTTCATAGGGAATTTAAATGAATACATAAATACATTACATACAATACAAACATTAAATCACATTAGAAGAGATGCAAGAAAAAAAGTAGCCACACACTGGATTAAGCTTCAGGCAACAATATACAATATATCATGCCAGTCGAATTCATGATTAATCCATCTCATTCATCCAGTGTGCGATTATTTTTCTCTTACTCACTTTATATCTGTCATCTGGTCAAGTAGATGTGTAGATATTACTCCATTTACTATTAGAAATGTCAATGTGTTTATTGGATTTTGCCATGATCCTTTTTAATGGCTTTGTTTTTTTCAAGTTTCCTCAGTAGGGACAGTCAGTCAGCTAGACAAAAGCTCTTGACAGACCCTCAGATCAATTATTTATGCTCTACACAGTGAGGGCTTTTCCTTCGATTCAGTGTTATATACAGCATGGCATCCAGGACCAGTACTGCTTTGATCTCACATTCTATCACAGCTATCTTACATAGATTATGTTTGGTTATCGTTATTACTCAGTTTAAATCTTGCTTATGAACTAAACCTATCTTCACTTTAAACATTTTAAATTGACAAATTTGTATAGACATGGCTAAAGTGTCACAATGTAACGTAATGTAACGATCACTTTGTGTCAGTCATAGCAGTTTAATGTCACCGCTTTGCTTCACAATCACATATTTACTATCTGCGGTGTAAGAGAATTGGTAGCATCACACCACATCACAGTCAGGCTTATGAACTTCTGATGAACTTGATGAACTGATGAACTGCTATCACTAATATAGTCTATTACACCAGTCATTATTGGAATGAGGGATGGCTATTGGCTTGTTTCTCCTCTTTTCATGGCCTGTCTAGTATTTACTATAGGAATTTAATCATTTTATCAATAGAAATATTTTCAGCATTTGTCACTTCAAGCTCCAAATCACAAATTATCATTTCTTAGAAGAACCCTCCCAGATTTAACCCTTCTGTAAAATAATTGTACTTTGATTATCCATGGAATTTTAGTGTATTAGTGCGTTCTTGCATTTCTATGATTCATGTCTGTGTGTGTGTTTTCCGGGCAGGATCTCGCCGTCAGACGGTGACTCTGTGGCAAGCGACCGTTCCAGCGAGCGGGAATTGACTGAGGAGAGCCTGAGAGCCCACGCCACGCCCAACGACAGCAAGCAGGCCCGCAAGATCCCTATCAATGTTTTAAATGGCAAGTGGCCTTGACAACACTCACATCACTCCTCCAAATACAGAGAGTAGAAAGGGGGGAGGGGAAGGAGGAGACGGCAGGCATGGAATGACAAACAAGAGATCCAGATGGAGGGCAGGAGAGAGTGGGAAGTGATGGAAAACAACCAAAAGTGATGGAATGACAGCAGGAGCAAAATAGAGAAAGCGTGAAGAAACAGAGTAGCGTTAACCCAAGCAGTGACAAAGTAAGACTACAGAGAGGAACAGCGGAGGCAGTGGTAAAAATGCTCCTATGCAGTGGACAAAAGAAGGCCAGAGAGAGGGGTGAAAAATAAGAGAAAAAAATAGGTGTAGTTACTCTATCTGACAGCTTGTTGATAGAGTTAAGCCTGCAGTGCCACTCAGAGCCTGAAACAGAAACAGAGCCAGGGGCAGCTGGGCACACAGACTACAACCTGACTCACCCACAAAGGAATGGCTTCTGCACTAAATGCTTGTCCCTTCCCCTCTGGACTGTAGGCTGCTTCCCACTGAGCTAGGCTATACACGTTCTCCATACAAGGCCTATCTGAGCTGATTTTTATTCTATGTTTCTCTGCCTGTAACAATGTTTATAAGTACAGTAAATTGTATATGAGGCACACTCAGCATTATGCAATGTACCATCTTTTTTCTGTACTATAGAGCGTTTTCATCACTTCTGTGCTTCTTGTCAGCATTTCAAACACAACCAACTCTTTACATTCCCTCACCAGACTAATGAACTTCACAAGACCATAAGAGAAACTTTTATCAGCCGTGGAATTTTATCCTCCATGATGATTCATTTGCCCCCATTTGTTTTTGTTCTGTCTGTCTCTTGTTATGTACACAGCACTAATGGTGTAGGACAGAACTCCATGTACTAAACTTTATTTCCTCTCTGATGACTCAGTCCCTGTTCCTAACATCAAGAGTGCTTCCTTTCACTTTTCGATCAACATAATCACTTAGATAACATTCTAGTCCCTCAGCAGTTCATTATTTGATCTCCTTCACCTCAATAAATCTCTCTTTCCTCTCTGTTGCGGATTGCAGGCAAGAATAGAATTGGTAAGAGTTTGTCCTCTTTCAGTCTGTCTCCTCATAGACCTCAGGCTTGACCTCTAGCAGCTGTGTGTCTTGTGTGTTGCCTCTGTGTTTCTGTGGTAGCTTTGTGCTCTGCTTGTTCTCACCATCCATCACTGTCTGCCGAGCTGCCAATCACACTGAAGAAACAATCAACATCACAAACAAAGACAACATCATTGCTTGAAATGTTCATTTTTTTGGAAGTAGATGTACATCAGCATCCATTTGATGTTATTGGTTCCACTGCCAAAACATGTACTCAACACCTATGTTATAGGGCATATTTGAAGCATAATCATGCCAATCAAATGAGGAGATTAATGTTTCATACAGATCCTTATCCTCAGTTGTTGTCTTTCTAAATGCTCTGCCCCCTGGTGTATAAATCAGCATTAGCATTTAGTCGTGCATTTTCTAGTTTAGTTTAGTTTAGTTCTAGTTCTAGCATTTTACTCTTGACCCCTCCTTCTTCCTCAGGTCCTCCACCTATGACTGGTACAGACGGGCAGCTGTCCTCAGCCTCTATCTTTGAGCATGTTGATCGGATGTCTCGTGCCACGGACGCAAGCAGGAGGTTGCCCAACAAGATTCAGCTTATCGCCATGCAGCCCATGCCTGTCCCACCTCTGCAAAGCCCCACTATCAACGGCAAACTGCCCGACAACAACCATATCAACAAAGAGGTTTGTTTTCCTAGATCTCTTACACAGCAAAAACGATTCATATTAACAAATCTGACAATGAGATAATTTCACTTATTTCAATGCAAATTAACATTTGGTTCACACATTTTTTGAATCGTGTCATTTTCTAGATGTTAGTCGTGTATTTCTCCTTATTCTGCCTTGTTACAAAACATTGATATGTCTTTCTAGAAAAATCCTGAACATGTGAAACTGCATTGGAAATAACTGTAATTTTCTCACCAGAGATTGCATTCTGATGAGGCAGGTCTCACTCTAGTTGTGTTTTCTCCTCAGATCCAGGTAGCGTTAAGGCACAAGTCAGAGATTGAGCACCACCGGAACAAGATACGTCTGCGTGCTAAGAGGAAGGGCCACTACGACTTCCCTGCTATGGACAGCATGGCCAATGGCTTTGCAGACACCAAGGACCAGGATCGCATCTACCAAAAGGCACGTCTCCAGATTGATAAGATCCTGGACCCAGACATCCACATGCCCTCCATCTTCATGGAGCCCAAGAAAAGGTGAGGGCCCAAACAGGGAGCTTATGTGGGCGTGAAGAACTTGAGAATGAAGGTATCCAGAGAGTGTGATTTTGGGTCATTTTTGTAATTTACCAACTAATGGTTTGCTTTTAGCATGGGAAAGCTGATCTTTAGTCTTTAGTCTTTAGATCTTTAGTGTTTGTTTTGTAAAAGCAGTTCATTACTGCTGATATTTAGAGGAAACCTAGTTTTGCTGATGACTGATTTTTTTTTCTGGATCATTCAGAGATGTGTTCACAGATATATAACTATATATTATTATTACATAAACTCTGAGAAACTATTTTTCAGACTTGCTGCACTTTAGTAGTCATGGATATAGAGGCATCCTACACTGATAGAAGAAACATTTTCACAGTGGAACTCTATCATGATTTTTCACAGTGCTGGATAATATTATTGGTCAATAATCAGGCATTTTTACACAGCTCAAGCAGGAATCTCTATTAAATGATAAGCCTGGAAGATACACCTTTTTGGAACACTATGCATTTGTCTTTTCCCAGGGAACTATTGAGTATTTGATCTTATAATATGTCCGTATGCTAGCTCAAATGTCAGGCCACATTTACCATGTTTGAACAAACTACCATAATAAAATTTTATTTTGTTTGGAAATTACTGGTGTGTGTTGCTGTGAGACAGTAAGCCTGACCAGATTGTGCTGATGTGTGTTAAAGAAAGCACAACAGAAATATAGAGGACATGTCTCCATTTGTGTCTCAGTGGTCGAGGGAAGCGCTCCCCCAAGCAGAGAAAGAAGGACCAGCTGAACGGCGGCATGACAGATGCAGACAAAGACCACCTCATCACTAATGACAGTGATGCCACTTACAGGAAGTGCCCTGGAGTCAACAATGTGGCCTATGTGGTGGGTAGTGAAGGAGCATCATGGGATATGTACATGGTCTCTTATGAGAACATACATACATACATACATACACTCTCTCCCTCTGACTGTCTGTAAATATGCCCAAAAACGTCCATGGAACCCATTAGTGGAAACATTACAAGGGATTCAGTCACTTTAAAGTTATTATAATACATAGAACATAATAAGGACTAATGGCATGATCCAGAAACAGATTATACTCATTAATCCAGTGCTAGGGGGTTCCTCAGCAAGATGAAAGATAGTTTAATTTCATCATTACTTTTATTTCAGTTAATAAAAGTCAGTCTGCAGGGCCTAATGCTTATCTGTTTTGGGGTCCTTGGCAAGAAAAAGACCAGGAACTCTTGCATTAAACAACACTCCTGTCCTGTTACTTTTTCTGACATACTCACTGAATATAAACAGATATAACAGATATATTTGCACCAGTAATGATAATGAAAGAATTTTTATCTACATTTCATTGAGTACCTTTGCTTTTCCTCGCCATGTGTTGTTCCAGTCGGACCCTGACCAAGGCCCAGGATCCCCTACCAGGAGCCCCTCCCCTACTGATGATGTCTTCCTGGGTCCTGCTTCATCTCCCCCAGCCCATGCTCCTCCTCCGCCCCCTTACATGCCCCCCCAGCCCTCCATTGAGGAGGCGCGGCAGCAGATGCACTCCCTACTAGACGATGCCTTCGCCCTGGTGTCTCCCACCTCCCAGGGCAGTACAGCAGGGATCACTCTCCCAGGGGTCAACTCCAACCCCCCTGCCTCCAGCCCTCCAGCCCGTGGCCCCAGACCTTGGGGTCCCTCCTACCCTTCTCTTGGCCCTTTCCCTGGCGTAAGTAGCCAACCTTCTGTCCCTGGAGCTTGCCTCAACAAGGTCCAATTGACTGAAATATCAAATCATATTGCTTTAATCTTGGACTGTACAAGATTGTCAATTGACAACAAAGGGTTTTCCATAAGCCCTGAGCTTTTGCCGGATTGAGTTCCTGTAATCTGTATTTATGTCTTCCTTATCAGGGGAAAGACCTAGAGAAATGGAGCCCCTCTTTTGCATCTTTGTAAATACCAAAACAATATTTGGACAGATGTAAAGTACTGAATAGTCCTTTGTATTCACTATCTCCTCCCTTTCTCCAGGTTTTTCCTGCTCTTTCCCAGCATGAAGCCTTAAGGTTCAGGTTTAATCGTGCCTCTTAGGAAACTAATCAGTTAAGGATTCCTCCATCTGTCGCCCCCCCATGCCACTGTGACCTCACAACCCCAGTCAGCTCTTTACAACTTCTTAAGACTCTAGAGTAATATACCCTGCATATGCTTGATCTGCATTCCCTCCTGTCTGTGTAAGACTTGTTTCAAAGGAAAGTGAGGTCATAACAGCGCTCTGCTGTAGCAGGCTGCTGAAATAATGAGCCCAGTGTGTGCAGCTTTATTTTTTAAACTTGACATTTATTCAAGAGATGTACAAAGACCCATTAAACAGTGCCACAGTTTGTTATACTGTAAGCTTGGACTGCAGGACTGCATAACCCAGTGGGTCATACATATTATGACAAGAAACCAAATATCTGACCACATTTATATATAGAGTTGTGGTCAAAAGTTTACATACACTTGTAAAGAACATGTATATCATGGCAGTCTTGAGTTTCCAAGGATTGCTACAACTCTTATTTTTCTGTGATGAAATGATTGGAGCACATACTTTGTCACAAAAAACATTCATGAATTTTGGTTCTTTCATAAATGTATTATAGGTCTTCTGGAAATATGACAAACTCTGCTGAGTCAAAAATATACATACAGCAATGCTAATATTTGGTCACATGTCCCTTGGCCAGTTTCACCTCAATAAGGAGCTTTTGGTAGCCATCCACAAGCTTCTGGTTGAATCTTTGACCACTCCTCTTGACAGAATTGGTGCAGTTCAACTAAATTTGTTGGCTTTCTAACACGGACTTGTTTCTTCAGCACAGTGCACATGTTCTCGATTGGGTTTAAGTCAAGACTTTGTGAAGGCCATTCTAAAACCTTAGTTCTGGCCTGATTAAGCCATTCCTTTACCACTTTTGATGTGTGTTTGGGGTCATTGTCCTGTTGGAACACCAACTGTGTCCAAGACCTTCTGGCTGATGATTTTAAGTTTTCCTGAAGTATTTGGAGGTAATCCTCCTTCATTATTCCATTTACT
>OOFE01011231.1:0-10221 GCA_900323365.1 Monocentris japonica
TATTGACGCTAATCCAACAAACATTTAGAATAATACATAAAGGTAAATAAAGATAAAGCATCTTCGCAGATGGAGGAAACTATACATCCAACTGTGCGCAGACTCAGAAATGTGTGTTGCGACAAAACATTACAGGTGGAGGTAAGGTATGTGCAGAAATGTCTCAAGATGTGCTCACTAGTGTATTTACAGGTGGAAGTAGTGTACATGCACGACTGATAGTTTGTCGCCTTTTACCTCAAGGGCACTGGCTGGACATCAAAGGGGAATTCTTTGTTGTAGGTCAGTATATTTTGGATAACTGTTGACAAAAAGGAGAAAGCCGTGAGAACAGAAAAAAATAACAATGTGACACTTTCTTTTCCGGCCGGTAATACTTACTGGGTTCCAGTGTCTTCAGGTCTTCTAACTTGAACTCCTCTTTTGACTGTGTGCACTAAGGAAGCGAACACACATGACACATTAAATACTCTACAGGAGGGAAACATATAGATATATGTCTAAGCCCTCGAACCCGTATGCACATGAAAGAAACATGAGAATCAAAGCCAAATGGATCAGAACGTGATGAAAGAAAGGGGGAAAAATGATGACACAAACCTGCAAACTCGCACTTCTCATCTCCAAGCATGTTGCAAACTTCCCCAGTGTTTTCTAAAGGAGAAAAACAGCGGTTAGAATATGTACAATACCTGGTGGTGGGGTCAGATGAGAGATGGGTGTTCTGGCAGACTGTGTGAATTACCTTTTGCTCTTCTGTGAAGTCGGATGAATTTGTGTACTGGACCTCTTTTTGCAGTTGTCGGGCTAGACTGTTAACCAATATGAACAGAGTTAAAAGAGCATGCACGCCCTGTGAGAAAACTCTCTCAGAGCCCTTTATTGTGAGGCGGCTGCACTGGTGCGTGGCTTGGGGCGATGTTATACGTGCATGCTCGCCCCCTGCAGGTCAAAGAGAGGCGGTGCAGAGATCTACATTTTGGATTTGTATTAATTGTGATTTGAGCGAATAAATCCATTAGTTGACAAAGTCGATCGCTGCTTGCAATGGTATTGAGACGCATCCCTTATCCCGCCTGCAAGCAAGAGACGTTCTTCACTAAACAGATGAAAACCCCACCCATAACAATGAGAGGGTGTGGCTGGCTATTTCTCAATATTCTGAGAAATGTTGGCCCATTCCTGTCATGCATAATATCACACTACAAGCAGCTGTAGAGATTTGTCTCTTACATAAACAACTCTCCATCAACTACGCCGTAGCGAATTAAGTTGACGGGGATGCAACACGCTACTTGGCCCAGCGAGTCCGATCCCCGTCACGGATGGGTAGGGTTTATTTACTGTTATGAAAACTGACTGACAGAGCAGATGCTAACTTCGTGAAATCCGTCACCATGCATGTACCATCTCCCTATGTAGATAGTCTGCCTGCCGTATCAGAAAGGACAGACTAGAATATGCCTGGCGGGGCTACAGAGAAGAAGACGCATGCCGTTGCTGTTTAAAGGCTAAACCAGTCGCGGAGAGTCATGACACACATGTTGATTGCAACTTACATTTGGTACTCATCTATAGCCTCCACTAATTGTCCCCACGAATCAAAGTCTGTGCCTTTCCTAAAACTGGCGTGCCATTTCTGAACAGTCTTGTTGACATCAGACATTTTCGCCGGGTGGGGTGTGCACGCGCTCTCAGGTAAGCATTGCCGTTCGTATGGATCTACAACCGTTGCAGCATCGTCGTCACCCAGATATCTGCTGTCCGGAGCCGCACAGATCAACCGGTGACACCGCGACCAAGCCCTTCTGCCTGCTCACCCTAATGTCGTATCCGTAAGAGAAAGGAAGTCCCGCCTAATAAAGCGGGTGCGCACGTTTTGCACTAAGGGGCCGCCCGGGTGGACGGGAATAGCAGCGAACCATTAGCCCGCACGAGTACAATCACAGACCTTTTATAATAGCTGTGGCATAAATAAGCATTGAGCCACCACAGGCAGTGGTTTACTATGGGGTTTTTCTTGTTAGGCGCGACACAAAGTGTATATTATAAAACGGTGGTAATATAACATTGTATTGAAAATAATAACAAATGAAATGTCAAGAAATCTTTTATTTTTAATCAAGAATATATGTATTTTTTACAAGAAAGAGCACATTAAGATTAACAAGACGAAAAAAACTGAAGGTTTACATTGCAAACATATAGAGATATGCAGAGGGACAGATGATAATGATATAGACAATAAATTAAAAGTAGATTAAGTTGATCAGGTACTCCGACTGTGACTCGGCCAATCAGAGTTGAGTATTAAGGGTTGACGGTTCATTATCTCTGAACGACCAGAGAATAAATTTACCACGACAACCTGCTCGGGTTTAAGGCCGTGTACAGTTAGACATGCTTCTCTCTGTTATCTTAACAGCGAATATTTGCGTTTTAAATGTATTTTAATGCAGTAAACCAGCAAACCTGCTTGTAGACACTTGTGTCAAAGATGGGTCTCGCGAGCCACACTATCTCGCGTCTCATGTACTCGCGAGATCGTCGGGCCTGCGAGGTTGGTGTGTCAAGCCAGCCAAAATAAAGGAACTTCTGGTCACGCATTTACGAATAGTTGACGAACATGTGTTGCAACATTTTCTGAGTAAAACAAAGTAGCAAAGTGAAAACAAACAACATATGTCATGAGTAATTAGTAATTAAATAAAATACAATTCTGTTTTTTCTTAAATGTCATATATATTCATCGCCTAACGTTATACAAGATGCAATATGTATAGGTCTGCCAAAAAATACACAAGGAAAGACCCAATCACTAACTATATAACAGACAACTTGAAAGAATGTCTACTATCTTGAAAACGTCCAATGTAAACCATAGCAGCTTTAAATGATATGGATTTGAACTCCAGTCAGACAGAAATACGAATAATTTTATTTTGACGACAAAACCACATAACTTCCGGTTTTATCCTAGCTATCTCCGTCGAGTTTGACGCAGCTGAAGTGCCATGGGACAGAAGCTCAGAGAAACGAAAACGTCAAGTGTTGTGCTAGTTTTTTTGTTAGCCGGCTTGTTAGCCAGTGACAGAATGAGATAAAATGGATAATGTAACATCCGCTTCTTCTGCGGCTGAAGAGGACGAATGTGCAAACACGGAGGCTTGGTGTCTGATTCGAGTCGGAAGAAATTCAGATTGGCTTCGTTTGTTCGACAATACGGAGGTGCAGTTTGCTAACTAGCTAACTTTAATTTAGAGCTTACTTAGCTAGTTACGTTAGCGTTAAATTCTCTTACGTTAACGTTACTTCTTAATAGTTATCCTTTTTTGCTCTCACTACTTACTACTTCCTTATCCAAGAGTGGTAACGTTGATGGCAATTCGTTAATTGAAAATGATCCAACTTCAGATAAGTAACCAGATGAATATTGTTGGTTATCATTGTTTTTTTTGGACTGACCAGATCACGATTGGACGTGGTTTCGACGTCACTTATCAGCTCTTGTCTCCAAGCTGCCCTCTCATGATTTCCAGACTACACTGTATTTTCAAGCAAATGGAAGATGGGGAATGGACAGTGACAGACAGGAAGGTAGCCCAATTTCTGTTTGCTCAAGTTTAAATATGACCCTGTCAAGTGCATCTGATAAAGACGGTGTTGCTTTCTTTCTCAGAGTCTCAATGGTGTGTGGGTGAATAGAAAGCGCATACCTGCTGAGAAAGCTCATCTCCTAAGGCTCGGGGACTCAGTACAACTTGGGGTTCCCATAATTGGAACCGAAGTTGAATATGAGTACATATTCGTTCGGCGGCCCCTCAGAGACGTTAAACCCTACCTGGCAAAGGGGCATAGAGTGGATGCCAGTGCAGCCTTTGTGTCCAAGAAGACAAAGAGGAAATTCAACACAGATGAGGTTGAGCCTTCTACCTCATCCAGGCCCAAGCTTTATCGCTGCTCGTCCTCAGATAAGTCATTTGCACAGCCGTGCCCTCCAGTGCAACACCAGCGGAGGCCCAGTCCCAAACAACCAGAGGAAACTGGTACAAGTGTACAAGTCCAAGGAGCAGACCTACCCTCAGACACCTCCAGCAGTCCCAGTGACCTGGACAACTTGCAGATGTATGTCAGATCGTCTAATCATGTTGTATTGTGAATAGAGGATTTGATCACCCTAATGTTTTGGGATTTTTTTGTAGGTACAGCCAGAACATCCTGATGCTGCGGGAGCGGGTAGACAACACCCAGAGGCAGGTAGCATCACTGGAGGGAGAGCCACAGCAGGGTGACCCGCTCAGAGAGGAGCAGGTCAGGGAGCTGCAGAGCCAGCTGGAGTTGCTCAGGGCCAAGATGCACAGGATGGAAACGTTAGAGCGGTCCTTCAGTGAAACAAAGAAACAGCTAGAGGTGAGGCTTTTCTCAGGAGCTCCTTTCACACATGGGAGACGCAGCGTTGCCAGATTAACTCCTCTGGCTTGTTCACAACCGCTTCACCAGACAGACTGGCAGAGTTGAAAATGAGGCCTGCTCTGTCATTTTGTCATGGTGGTCATTTATTTTTAAAAATTTTGCCGTAAGGGATTTTAGTGTAGCTAATAGCTTAGATTTTTGCCATGTATCATCTGTGCGCAACAGAGGGTAGTTATTTTGTCATAACCACATCTGTAACAGTGTCTGACTGCAACTGACAAATTTCCTCTGATGCTTGGATGCTGAGCTCTTTTAGGTAGGCATCAGTCCACTTTTAAGTTGATTTGGCAACTTATTCAATACATAAAATATTGATCGGTAATTTATGTGAGGGATTTATTCTCACATATGTCATGTCATTATGACGCTTTCATACAAAAGAAGTCTTGACACAGAAAATATCCAGAACTTTCAGATTTTTCTGGTTACAGAAAAGGCGTGAACGTGTGAAAGGTGTTAATAACATTGTCATCTTTTCCCCCATACGAGAGGCTTATGGCGTTTGTTAGTGGTCCATTTTTGTCCTAGACATAAGAAAATGTTTCAATGTAATATGTTACACAAGGGAAGCATGCAACCCATAAAATGAATCCGTGTTATATATGCAACAACCTGTGATGCGTTTTGGTCGACAGGCACAGAAAACACGGCAGCAAGAGGAGCTTTTGAAAAAACATTTCGAAGAGGCCTTGCAGGAGGTAACTGGTGCAGAAATGTAGCTCTTATGTTGTGCTGCTGACATACTTGGAAGTTTGTGAACCCTACAGGTGGTGGTCATCATTTCATATGTTATAGAGGCGTAACGTTATTGAATCGATACCTAAACCTCAAACATTAATGGAGATATCCCACATGAAGAACGTGCACAAATAAATGTGATATACTTTATGTTAGCTTCGACTGACATTTGCGAATCTGTTTACAATGCCCATAGCAAAAGAAAGTTATGGAAGAGCTTGCCCTTTCCCGGCAAGGCTTTGAAGAGATACTCCTGGCCAAAAACAAAGAGTTGGAAGTGACCAAGGTATGCTGTGCTTATCAAGAGTCATTTTCCTTTTCCCCTTCTGCGTATTTTAGTTTGGCTTCAGCAGAATCTCAAGGCTTGGGAGGTGAAACTCAAATAATTCCCTTTTTTTTGTAGGAGGAGAAGGAGAAGGCGAGAGCCCAAAAAGAGGAAGTAGTCACACAAGTGACAGAGGTGCTGGAGAATGAACTTCAATGCATCATTTGCTCTGAGCTCTTCATTGAGGTAGGACTCTGAAGCTCTGAAGATGAGCTGAAACACACTAATGCATCATATAATGTATATTAACGGATTTGCTATTTCCTGTCGAGTACTTAGATGTTTTTTTTGGCTAGACACTCGTCAATAATGACAATTGTTATTTTCAGGCTCTCTCATCCACCCCTAGAACCTATGTGTTTGTTTTGGTTGATATTCCCTACAGGCGGTCATCCTGAACTGCGCGCACAGCTTCTGCTTGCACTGCATCAAGGAGTGGCGCAAAAGGAAAGACGAGTGCCCCATCTGTCGACAGGTCATTCAGTCCCAGACCCGCTGCCTGGCGCTGGACAACTGCATCGACAGCATGGTGGACAACCTGAGCCTGGACATGAAGGCCAGGCGGCAGACCCTCATCACAGAGAGGAAAGGTGAGAGGTGCGTTATCAACACTTCATTAGTGTCCGCAGGGATTCAAGTTTTCTGTCCCTACGACGGATGTCTGTCGTTTGGAGTCCAGAGAGGCAGTAGACTATATGAGGTCAGTGTAGCTGCACAGCAAAGGAGGGGGGATCTTCTATCTGATAACTACAGACATATGCTATATACTGATAATTGTATAAATAACTTGTTACTGACTGTCATTTTGTTTTTAATGTTTTTTTATTCTACTGAGTCTGATGGTTATGGATATTAGCAGCCTCAGATAGATGGGTCTGTCTACCCATCTATCTGACACTGAAAGAGCCTCCTGTTGTGGAAACTAAAAGTGAAACTTAAAAATGGAATGGTTAAAAAAAAACAAAAGAAATCAATTTGATATTGATCCGTCATCAGAGACATAAAACTGCCCAGTACTCTGCTCTGACAACTGTCAAGGGCAATTCATTAATCAATAGACACACGACAAGCCCTGATATACTGAATTTAAACCACAGGTGTTTTTGTCTGTCCTGTTACAAATGGAAACACGGTATGTAACGACTAAACAGAAAGCTTTCATTTACCTACTGTAGTTTACTGGCTAGTCATCTACCCAATACCTATCCTAGTCACTCCTAATCGAATGAAACTGGAAAGGAAACAATCCACATTTTGAGGCAAAGGCATTAAAATACTTATTTAGACTTGTTTTGAATAGACCCCCAAGATAAACCTTTCCCTGGGGGAGCATGAAAACACTGATACTGGATCATATTACTTATTGTTTGACAAATGACAAGCTATTATGTCAACATCACTTTTGAAGGGTAACTATCCCAACAACAAAAATGATTTATTTTGCACCATGTCATAATAAGAAAGATTAAAAACCCCTCAACGCCACTGGAAAGTTACGATCATGATTGATTGATTTTATTTATCTGGGTTAGCAGCTCATTGTGTAATGCCCCCTCTTCCCACGTGAGGATCTAGTTGCATTATGGTTCATGATAGTCAGACAGACTGTAATTTCTTCCTCTTGGCCAGTAGCTATCATTTCATGCTGCTGCATCATGTGGCCAGTAAAGGAACATTCTCCCCACCCCACCAACCATCAAGGTGGCCTTGAGCAAGGCACTTGACCCCCCCCCCCTTTTCAGGTGACTCTTCCCTGGATAAATACAGGTTAAAGAAATAACATCTAAATCTGTGTTATTATGGAACAGACCAGTGAATATATTCTGGGTTCAAATGAATGAAAACTACAGTGGTCAGAAAACGTATACTTCAAAATGTTATATGTTGACGGTTAGACGTCAATGTTATACGTTTTCCCAGTGCTGCATTATTATTTCAACCAAAAACTACCACATAGATGGTGCACATGCTGATGATGCCAGGCTGTGTGGGATTTGATGGAAAAATAGTGGGATATTTTGATTTTGTACAAAATCACATGCAAGTGTTTGACTTTTGAGGGTTACATTGCTAGTTCTCTCCCCCACAGACTCGTGAAGTGTAGACTTCAATGGGACTGTGTGTGTGTTTGGGTAGAAAGGCTTTCATTGCTTTTTTTTTTTTCTGTGTTCACCAGCAACCAACCCCGCAGAGGTGATGATGATCCACGATGACGACAGTAGCAGTAGCAGTAGCAGTGACAGTGATGGGAGCATGGCGTCCATGGATAGCAGCTCCAGCTCTGTGGTCTCGATAGACACAGACAGCAGCATCCACTTGGACTCCAGCTCATTCCACAGTAGTTACTCTGATGAAAATGTTGATGAATTTGAAGATTAGACATTTTCCCATTCGGGCAGGACATGAGATTTGGACTTTTTTTTGATGTCAAGTTTACGTTTACTTGGAATGTTCCTGGAACATTTAAGATTATAGGCAAAGCTTGATCTCTGCAGGAGTCCAGCGCACAAACTCAACTATGGTTCATGCTTTTCTTTTTGTAACATTGTCAGTTGTTTGTCTTATTTTCAACAAAAGGAATAAAGTTTCTTTATGCGTCTTTTCACACTCAAAAATCACTTCCTGCCATCACATTTTATGCTTTGATAGAATTGTTTTTACAAGCAATGATTCATCGTGGTTCTCGTGAACTGGTAAACTTTACCTGGTACTTTGACGATGCCTGACGTCACAAACTGTAACATGTGAATAACCTCTCAACAAACAGACAGAGGAAAGGAGAGGCAGGCAAGAAAGCTCTTTTGGGATGATCCTATTGGCCAGTAGAGGCGCATAGGTGGAGGACCTAACCACTTGACTATCAGGCCTGTTTTTGTGGTGGAAAAAGTGCCAAAAACACTTTGACAATGCATGAGACAAACAGTGATGTGATGCTGTGATTTTTGTGTTCTAATGTCGTTGGTGTAATGTAGACACAAGATGGCGCCAGTTAAGTAAAAGCAGATCAGTAGATATGATGTACTGTACAATTGTTTATATTTTTTGATGCAAGGCCATATTTTTCAAGCACCTAGTTTAAGCATTTGAGAACTCTGACATGCATCATAAGCCTTGTTGTGCATTGTCACAAGACAAGGCAAAATAAAATTTTAGTCTGCAAGGATATCTTCATAAAGGTTATTTTTCCTTCTGTTTATTTTGTCATTCACATCATTAATGTGTTGCTTCTTACAGTGCACATATATGATAGTAGTAGTCATTAGTCATTTAAACAGGGCTGCAAGTTGAAGGTACATGTTTCATTGAGATCCGATCTCTTCCAAAATGCAATATAGATCTATTTTGAGGGGAAAATTACCTGATGTTCGTTGCATTTCAAGAGAAACGCACACAAAAATGTTGCTGTTTTGTTTAGTAAATTTGTTTAGTAAAAAGATAGTTTATAGCAATGACTTTTGCATTCCATCAGTCACTGTCCAAGTGGGTGTCACATTTTCAATTTCAATTGCATCTTGAAAGGAAACTTTTGCTAAATCCACCTGTTTTGGTAATTGCACACATGCGGCAATGTTGCCCAGCAACTAATGCAACAGCTTTGTGTGCTCTCAAAGCAAATGGAAGTGGGAGAGCACCATCCCCAACAGTGATGCACAAAATAATGCACTGCACTCTTCTCACAGACGGATAAGTGCTCTGTTGGTGTGTGAATTCCCTGTACGTCGTTCTGTAGGGGTCTCAGCCGTGGTTCTAGGAAATGTAATTCTACCATAAATAATGATGGCATGTGTTCAATACTCCAATACCAAATCTCTTATCCGTATGAAACAGCCGGCGTATATCTCACACAGTGAGATATACGCCAATCAGCCACAACGTTAAAGTGAATAACATTGATTATCTCGTTACAATGGCACCTGTCAAGGGGTGGGATGTATTGGGAAGCAAGTGATCACTCAGTTCTTGAAGTTGATGTGTTGGAAGCAGGAACAATGGGCAAGCGTAAGGATCTGAGCGACTTTGACAAGGGCCAAATTGTGATGGCTGGACGACTGGGTCAGAGCATCTCCAAAGCGGCAGGTCTTGTGGGGTGTTCCCGGTATGCAGTGGTTAGTACCTACCAAAAGTGGTCCAAGGAAGGACAACTGGTGAACCAGCGACAGGGTTGTCCCCACGCAGGCTCCCCACGCATTGATGTGCGTGGGGAGCGAAGGCTAGCCCGTCTGGTCTGATCCCACAGAAGAGCTACTGTAGCACAAATTGCTGAAAAAGTTGCTGGCTATGATAGAAAGGTGTCAGAACACACAGTGCATCGCAGCTTGCTGCGTAAGGGGCTGCATAGCCGCAGACCGGTCAGAGTGCCCATGCTTAACCCTTGTCCACTGCCGAAAGCGCCTACAATGGCCACGTGAGCGTCAGAAATGGACCATGGAGCAATGGAGGAAGGTTGCCTGGTCTGATGAATCATGTTTTCTTTTACATCATGTGTACGGATGCGTGTGCATTGTTTACCTGGGGAAAAGATGGCACCAGGATGCACTATGGGAAGAAGGCAAGCCGGCGGAGGCAGTGTGATGCTCTGGGAAATGTTCTGCTGGGAAACCTTGGGTCCTGGCATTCATGTGGACGTTACTTTGACACGTACCACCTACCTAAACATTGCTGCAGACCAAGTACACCCCTTCATG
>OOFE01011232.1:0-16197 GCA_900323365.1 Monocentris japonica
GGCGACCTCGGGGCACTTCACGTAGTACAGCCTGATGGACGTTACGAACGTGCAAGTCCCCGAGTAGGAGAAACCGAGATGGAAGCCCCTCTGGGTGACGGACCCCAGGTTCAGCCCTGTACTGCGGTTCAGGTAGGTGGATATTTGGTCCTGCCCGACTGTATAGGGGAATGGCTTTGAGGTTTGGAGGTCAAGGACTTCCCAACCATTTTGAAACCTGGCGAGAGGGGTGTCTGAGTCAAATATGTGCACCTGTAGCAGACTTAGCAGACCGGAGACCTCCTCTTCCTGGGCAAATTCAACATCCAGAAGTATACGGTGGGCGTCTTTACGCTCAATCCAATGGCTTAGAAGAGTTCTGGGTCTGCCGCCACCTCGGCAAGCTTGGTAGACCCTTGATGCAGTCTCCAAACCCAGCATCAGTTTAATTTCACTCCACTGGAGCAAAAACACAGGAGAGAGCTTTATGCAAACAGTCTGAGGATAGAAAATAGCCTCCAACAAAAAAAGCAACCCCATGGAAGATGACAGTGTATTTTTGTAAAGCCTTGTAGCAACTGATAAAGAAATAAGGGTTTGATATTGGACTTAACTTAAATAGTTGATATCGGCCAGTCATGTCATCCACTTCTGATAGAGATTCCTCCCTGACCACAGCTACTATTACATTTTATTCATTGATTTAATTGTTCAATAATATTTTTGCGAATTATTTTTTCATTTAAAGGCCAGACTTTCACCTGCCTTTGAATAGGGGGACTGGTTCACCATGCCAACTCTAAAATAATTTCGTTCGTCTGGGTTTCAGTAGAGTTTTAGTGTCCCATGATGGTCTAAATGCTGTTTCAGAGGCTCTATCCCCAAGAATATAATTATTGAGGATAGATGGGTTGAAAATGAAAAAGTGACATATTATTTGCCCACTCATGTAGGCTAATTATCTGGAAAAATTACATTATCTGACAGTTATTACATGATAATCACATAAAGACCCCTTCATCACACACTGTGGAGAGGTCCAGCCCCACTCACATATTGCTGTGGATCTGAAGTCCATCTCGGTGTGCTCTGTTTGGCGGAATGGAAAAGCTCCACTGTGCAGAGGAGAGAGGGGACAGAAAGGAAACAGAAAGGAAATGCTGTTTTTTGTTTCGTTTTGAAGGATAAAACCTTCTCCACTGAAAACACAGTCAAGACAAACGGCTTATTTGTAACTTCATTGAAATACAGTATCTTGAGATTTTCCCTCTACGTAAAAAAGTACACTGTAGTTAGTGTAGAATTCAATAAATGTCTATACTGTAGGTAAAGAGGTACCAGGTAGGTAGGTAGGCAAAATCTTCATCCTTATACATACAGGGGACCTGCTGACTCTCAAGGGCCCCTGTCCTATATAACTATATCTTATTGATATATACAATATAAACATGTGATAATGCCATCACACAAACAACTTGCAACCCTAAACTTTTAGAATAAGTATATGCAAAGGAACTTTTTATTCCATCCATTATTTTTGGACACCTGAACACTCACCTTCCTCCACTGCAGGTAGCGCAACGCAGCCGACTAACAAGATCCAAGTCCACAGTAAAGTTATTGCAGAGCAGATAAGCCGCATTGTGCTGCTTGCGGGCAACTCCCACGTTCTCAAATGACTAGAGATCCATATCACAATCCACCGTTTTCACATGTTGCTGCCGAGCCTTGCCAGAGGATGTCGCCTGTCTTTATCAGAGGAATATCACCTCTGATAATTGAACTGCCTCTGAGCACTTGAGCGTCCTCCTCCTCTAGAGGCTACAACCACTCCCTTTGACCCTGCTGAGTAAGGGTGTTTATAATACTACTGCTACTACTTTTATTATAGCAATACAAAACATTGTATAGCACTTTTTAAAGAAAGAGTTTGCAAAGTGTTATAACAAATAAAACAAACACAAAATCATTGAAAACAAGAAAAGAAAAACAGAAAACAGAACAAGATAAAAGAAGAGGAAAAACACAAAACATTGGAATTAAAAATAATAATAGAATAAAAGACGTCATATAAAAGCGTAGATTTAAGATTAGACATTTAAGCATGGGAGGTGTAACAACAGTTTTTCCTCCTGCCTAGCTTCATTTTGAAATAAAGCATGTTATGAGGTGACAGAGAAATCAATAAAGAAAATTTCAATTTAAGCTTACAAACTCTAAATGGAACCGGGGGCCAAGGCCGACAGCGTTTTATGTTTCCTTTACAAAAAAAAAGAACGATAATAATCCTATGATACATTTTTGAAGGATATAATGCCACCAAACAGCAGGACTATTATATACAGCTGCGAGAAAATGTTTGTGAGCCCTTTTGAATTACCTGCATTCCTGCATAAATGGCTCCTAAAATATGGTCTGATCTTCATCGAAGTCTTAACAATTAAACATGATGGGACTCATTCACGAAACATACATAAGATCAGATTTGATCGTAAAGCGTTCGCACAAATGTTTCTACGAACATAGTCTGATTCATAATTCAATTACAGTAGTGCCAAACCTCATCAACATCAAAATATTTCAATGGCCTTGTAGTAAAAATAATATATAATAACTGGTGGAACTTCTTTTAGCAGCAATAACCTCAACCAAACATTTCCTGTAGTTGCTGATCAGACCTGCTCAACGCTTAGGAGGTATTTTGGACCATTCCTCCTTACAGAACTGTTTCAGTTCACTGATATTTTTGGGATGTCTTTCATGAACAGCTTGCTTCAGGTCATGCCACATTTCAATAGGGTTAAGGTCAGGACTCTGACTTGGCCTGTCACGGGGCTAGCCCTTGCCATGTAGAGTACTTAACGCCTTTTAGAAAGGCGATGGAATTTTAGTTTTGTTTTGCTGAAGTTTACACGTAGCTTGTCTTTCTCATCAAGATTGGCCAATACTCCTCACTTCTTCTTTCCACCTTGTCTTAAAAATGCAGATCTCCCCTTCCCACATCCATTTCTGCATTTCAATCTATTTTTAAAGGGCGATAAGATGGAATGGAACATTATTGAAGCCATTTGGGAGGGTCCAACATGAACTTGGGACTGGCTTTTGAGGAACAATATGGGTAACTGCTGATACAATCTCTTTTCATAACAGGAAAACACATTACAACATGATTCAGCAACCAATCAAAACAACGTTCTTCCGAAAAGAACAGATATGATGATTGTGGTTGATAACGCAATCACAATGGTATTTCACCCTTTTGTAAACTAGACCTATGAGTTTTAGTTATACAAACATTTTTTGGAGGCACAGTTGCTCTGGAGGCAGAAAAATCTCATTGGTTGAGTTAAACCTCAGTGGGCAGAGCCAAAGAACTACAGTATTTCTGTCTCAGTAACATTAGACTGAAACCCAGTGAAAAAGGCAAAGGGGTAAGAGAGGAGGAAGCTAATGTTGCCTTTGGTCAGGAATATACAGTGATATACTCTTCATTATAAAAATCTGTTGAAAACATTAGATTGGAGTTGTAGTTACACAAACATTTCCTCAGAGGCAGAGCTGCTCTGGAGGCAGAAATAATCTCATTGGTTGAGTTAAGCCTCAGTGGGTGGAGCCAAAGAGCCACCATTTTTTGGGAGCTAAACTTGAACGGCAAAGGAAGGAACTCTTTAAAACGAAACTGAAGGAAAAACAAATCAGGCAAGGGGTTTAAAGGCATCCAAAATAGCTTTGTATTTTCAAAACTTTACAAATAGTGCAAATGTAACATCAAAACAACAAATGAAAACGTTCCGGAACAGCAACAAACCATAACAAACTAATCTCTTTCAATCTCAGTCAGTGCTGCTACAACCAGTAATATGGCATCATGGCATCATGGAAAATAACTGCAAACTTTTACACACAAAAACAAACACTCAGGCCAGAATTGTCATTCTCTGTTACAGAATTTTCTTGTCACTGAAAAAAAAAAAAGTTTTCATTTTAGTTACAAGGAAGACATGTCCCTTTATTCTTGGTAGAGACAGAAGAAGATGGAGTCAGAATTTATCAGACGATTCACTTTTGGCAAAAAGTGAGGTAAGTGTTTTTGCTCATAAGGACTCATATCAGAGTTTGACACTGTATAATTCTAAAATGTTATTTTTGTCCTTCCAATATTATAACTCCTGTAATAACACTTTCAGAAGATAATATCAAGATAATTGCTATGATACATGTAACATGTTGATATTGTTCACTTAAAATTTTGATATCTTGAACCATAGCATTTCCTACTCAGTGGCACAGACAATAATTTAAAGAACAGCCCTACATTAATGGGGCTTAACCGTAACGCCGGCATATTATTGCCATAATTAAGAATGTGTTTTTTATCAACTTGTTGGTTTCCATAAGGGTTAAAAACCACAAACTGGGAAAACGTGTTTTCTACAAAAATGGAACAAAACGCTGTAACAGGGTTTTAAGCTCTGGTTCAATAGAAGAAATAAGACACATTTGAGTGGCTGGTTCTCCAGTTGATACATCTTCAATAAATAATAAAACCTTAAATTAATTCAATAAGTTAGAAGACTCTGATCTCATTTCATCACTAAGACTCCTTTCCTTTCCCTTCCATCCCATCTGTGCCACTGCGGTAGCGTAATGCGTCATACTCCCAAGACATCTTCGGCAACATCCGTTCTCACTTCTCATTTCACTTCCTCAAATCCAACATACTTTAACCTCGATGGGAAAAAAATCCCAAAAAAAAAAATCAAGCAGCATACTTCAAAATAGTCCCAAGTCCTTTGGCTTTCTGAAATTGCCCACGCATTTCCTAACTGTAAATGGCACATAAACTGTGCAACTTAACTGTACTATCAACTGTATGACATCAATCTGCTCCACTTTTCGCTGCAATGTCATATTGCTGAAGTCGATCCATTTATACTGTAACACATCCTACAGTAAGGCAACTGCGGTGATAAATTCTACAATCGAAAAGTGTACCTGTGTCTGTACCAAAATCGAACAAACCTTTGCGAAGACACACACACAATCAAACACACTCTACATTCACAATAAGTATCTGTAACAAAAGTTAAAAGTAGAAAAAACACTCAACCCACACACAACTGCAAAAGCAAAGCAAACAGTCCAAAGGTCTACAAGGAGCTCTCTTTGAGGATTTGACACCTCCTCAGCTAAATAGGTGAACATTCCTTTATGGTGGATGCTGTCTAGGGAGGCGATTGAATGAATACGCTGGATTTGTGGAACTTACGATGCCAATTTAAATGACCTTGATCTTTGTTGGTAAGAAATGTAGCCTAGTGCAAGACGCCCAAAAGGGGAAAGCAAACTCAGACCCTTGTTCAGAGTGTGCCGGTCTCGTCCCAGTTGGGTGTCTTGTGCCACTGCTTCCTATTGGAAATGCACCGCCACCTCATACAGGTTCATCAGTTTTTTTTCTTGACTGCCAGGAGTTAAAATACAAAAATGGAAGATCTACACTATTGTGCAATCCTAATGCACTCTCAGCACTGATTCAAAACCACAACAGAGAGTATTGTCCATCACACAGCGTTTCTTTGGCTGGAGATTTGACAGAATCACTGCATCACACACTTTTCCTTTTGCTGTATAGAGTACTTCCTCCTCCGCTGCTCCAGGCCTCGTTCCAGGCGCTCGTCCTCCTCCAGGGCTCTGAAGAAGAGAAAGATAGGGAGAGTTAGATGCAGCAGTATTAAGAGTTTTGGATTGAAGCTTCCAAAAAAATTTAGCATTCCGCTAGTAACAATCAATACATAAAGTAATTGATTAATGAAAATATTTATCGATTGAATGTTGTTGATGTATTTTCTTTCATGGAAATCCCATTCATATTTTCCATAGGGATTTTGGACTACACACCAAATGGCGGAAAACTTTACAGCCTACAAAATTACATCAGACTTCAGCCTCTCTGTAAACAAAGCAGGTGTGTCTCACCCTCTCTCCTTGGCGTCCATGTTGTGGACCAGTTCGTCTCTTTGGTTGACCAGCGACACCAGTTCCTGAAGCAGCAGCTGTTCTCTGTGTTTATGAGCTGGAGTCTTCTGCCACTCTGGATGAGCGAGAGAATAGAAAGAGGCAAAGGAAGAGGTGTTAGTACCTTTTAATTGCACTCCTTCATTGCATTTCCTTCGAAATCTTGGATATCACAATCAATCATGATTCTTAAAATCATCTACTTCTCACTTCTGCTTTCCTAAGAATATCAATGGCTACATCCTCGACCCTAGCAGCTTTCAAAATGAGAAGTTATTTGAGAGAGTTACGTCATTTAAGATGGGATAAAAATCACTTCCCCAACCAGTTAAAAGGTACTGGGCAGAGCAATACTCCCTATATAATAAGCAAACAGAAGGGAACACAGTTTTTGTTTTGATTTCATAACCTTTAGAGCATTTGTTTGAGGCTGTCTTGAGTGCTAAATGGGTGGGGTTTGCAGTTCTACTGATGGCACTGCACCAATCTGAGCATTCATCCACAGTGTGAGTGTTTTGAAAGGACATCAAAGACAATCTGACATTAACCCTGTTCTGTAGAGGCAGTGTGTGTTCACCGCTGAAGCCTTACCTTCAAATGCCATCATGTCCCTCAGCTCCTTGTTCAACAGCTCAAATTTTCTTTCCAAGTCTTGTTCTTCCAGTCTGTCGATTGGAATAGATGCATTAAAAGATATGTAACGTGTGAATGTGTCTGTGCTTGTCTTGTGCTTTTAAAATTAATGTGCATGGGCATTTCTTAATGTCCCAGTTGCTTACATGCAAGTTTTTGGTAGGATGAACACTATACACTATATAGAAACACTATACAAAACCATAACTTGTACACATTTTTTCCTAACTATCTTCCATTTACTTAATTAAATACAGTCCTAATAATAAATGTAACTAAAGGCAGCGAACAGTGTCAGGGTTATACAATAGATACTATACATTTGGCACTTTGAAATAGGAGGACCATCAAATACTTGACTATAGAGCCAAAACAACAATATGTCACTATAAAAAGACCACTTTTGACAGGCTCTCTTTCTATGCAATTGTTCATTGTGTACGTGAATACTTCACACACACAAGTCATAGTCAGGCATCATCAATTTGCCAAATAACGTGGAACGAAATGGATGAAAAACACTATACTGTGTGAGTAACACTTTGGTGGCCCCAAGTGGAAGCAATGATAAAGTTAGAATCTTTGAAAGTTTGAAGGACGTCATTTTTTTTTTTTTAATTCACCAATTAGTGCATACAGGGACAGACAATATGGACATACTAATAGATACTAAAGTGATGAGAAATAACATTGACTTACTTACACAAAACAAAAACAAAAGGGCAAAGACAAGTAACAGGGTAGTTTGTAAGACAGAGAGAAGGGCGTCATTAACCAGGAATCCTGTAATGTGACGTCAGACGTCAAATTAGTATTTGGTGGGGGGTAGAGTGCTCACACGCTAATGGTTAGGACACAATTTGGGATGTCATTCTTTTGGGAAATTTTATTCAATTTCCCACGAGTGACCATACCAACAACAGAAATTCATTTGGGCAAATAGGGTAAATCTATGATGTCTCAATTAGTGGGGATGGGACGCTCTTCTTTATTGCAACCTGTTTTTTCAGCCAACTTATTCCATAAGTTAGTTGGAAAAGCATTTTGCGGTAAAGCACATTGTACAGTTAATATGGTACAATCCACATTTCCAGCAGTGCATGTGTTGTTGATGTCTTACAGTAGCTGCAGGTGGTCCTGCCTCCTGATCAAAGCATTCTTCTTGTTGACCAGCATGAACCATTCCTGAATCAACCTCTCCTCGTCCACCTTGTCACTGCCTGGGAGATAAAATCATATTATTATTATGATGACGACCAGGTTAAAGTCAGTTAAAATATTTTTTTATTTGTCAAAAGACACCAAACAAATAGACGAAATGAAACAAAGCAAAATACAATAATGGCTTAGTATCCATTCACATAACAGGGCACTTGCCACACCTTAGCCTATTTATTTTTATGAGGGAAGATACAACCACAACAATATATTGCAAGCAACTGTCAGTTATATTGTATCAGCTGAGAAATTCCTTTTTGAGATTCTCTCTTTTGTGATTTCATCCCACTGTCTCTTACCTGTTTCCATCAGTCGTCTGAGTTTCCTCTCCACCACATCGGCTCTGTTATCAATATGCTTCTGTTCTGCTTCCAGGGCTTCCATCTCACTCAACACATACTGGCTGGAATCCTGCATGCATTCACATACAAGAACACACACACACACACACACACACACACACACACATATGTACATAAATTAGTCTTACCTAATGTTGGGACAACAATGGGATAATCTGAGGACAGGGGCAGAGGAACACGAAAAATATGGATGATAATAACTGCAATTGACCTGGCCCTCCTCTGGTCTTCTCTCCTCACCAGAACCCACAACCCCTCTTCTCTCTACAAGACAAACACAGAAATTAAGTAAACCACATCTATAAACGTGGAAGTACAACGGTTAAGAATGCTTAATAAGTTAATTACTGTAATTTGAACAACAGGAAATCATTACACTCAAAGTGGATGATGTCACTATCCATAGGGACAAACAACTTGACAAAAATGTCAAGTTGTTTGTCCCAAGTCTTTGTGCTGAAACACGTATGTATCTCTGTCTCTCATAGCCAGAAAAGCCGCATTGCATTCTTGCGAACCGCTAACCTGTTTCTGATTTACTCTGAGTGGTTGCACTCTCCTCCTGCCCTGCAACAGCCTACAAAGACAAAGAAGAAGTTTTCATAAATCACATAGAGAAACAGAGAAACTAATGAGACTTAAAGGGAGAGATGTATAGAGAACAATATGGACAGAGTGGAAAAAGAAGGTATCATACCACTGATATGTCTCCCTCATCTAGCGATCCGCTCCTCCGTTGCGACCTACGCTTTTTGACCAGATCAGCATCTTTGACATGAGAGAAACCAGACTTGGACAGGAAGTGAGTCCTTGGCGGCGCTACAGGTGCTTGAGGCCCACCTGCCCCAGCACCCTGTAACCGTTTGGTTCTGGGAGGTGGAACTATGTCCCTATTGGTTTTAGTGTCCCTGTTGCTGTCTGTCTCGGCTGTGACTTCACTACCATTAGTCTCAAGAATAATACCCTCCTCCTGGAGCCTCTGGGCGCAATAGCGAACAGTTGCCTCAGGGTCAGCAGCCTCTCGGTTCTCCTGGTCCCCTGCCACTGCATAGCTGGACTCACTGCTGTCCTTCTCTATATGAAGCACACTGAGCTCTTGGCCCATGAAGTGGGTGCGGATCTGGTTGAGGTAGGTCATGACGATCAGACGGTCAGGCACAGCTAGTAAGACCATGTCTGAAGGTTCCATCAGCCTGGAGATGCCCAGTTTGGCAAAGCCATCAAAGGCCTGAAAGGTATAGAAAAAATATAGTGGATAGATTAGATTAGAAATTGTTAACAGATGATAGAATTAAAAGCTCATTTAGTGATGTTGGTAAGGTTATGATGAGGTAACCAATCATCAGTCACCTTTTTGTTGTTACGCTTTATGTCGTAAGGGTCCAACAACTCATAATCACTACAAAGAGAAAAAAGAAGATCTAATAAACACACAAAATACAGCGTGGAAAAGTCTAGAAGCCAATTATTTGTCAATTTAATAGGTTCTTACATCTTTTCTGGGTAGAAGTGATGTAGAATGGCACAGAAGGCCAGGCCGTTCCTCCAGGAGGTGCTGAAGTTGATGATCTTCACCCCCTTGTGACTCTGTGTGACTTCCTGACACCACTCCAGTAGAGACTGACTGGAGGTCACTAAGCTTGGGCTGGCCAATAGGCTCTGGGACACACACAATATAGGTGCATGATTGCAAAATCAGTCATTACTTTCAGACAATAAAGAAACCACCTCTGAATTATATGACAGAGCCAATATTCAGTGATTCAGTGATTCAGTGATTCAGTGATTCAACGTAGACCACTAATAACATACTTCCGGAGAGGCAGTACTGTCTTGACCCATTTCCTGGGCATCTGTGAGTCTTTTCTGAGGCATTGCTGGCTCATTGGCTAAGTGGACACCAAATATGTGTGATTTGCTGTCGTCTGGGCAAGAACCACTCAAGCACTTCTTGCTACGAGGCACTGGGACAGGCCCACCTGAGGATTCTTTTGCTGCCTCTCTCTGCCTGGAATGACACACAAAAACACAACAAACTGATTGGTAAGTCTTCTAATTTCTTAGAAATCATGTTATCAATCATGTAAAACAAAACACTGATTATGTATGACTGGTTTTCCAAGCAATGTTGCTAATGGAGTTGAGTACACAATGTTAGAAAAGATAATTAGAAGTTATAGGGAAATGAGAATTTTTATGGTGTATTGAGAGAGAATAATGCAACACACATATCTCAGTTTGAGTCAATCCCCCCTTGTATGCGCACCAACTTATCTTACCTCTCCTCCTCTACACCACCAGCTGCTACATTTACAGACACAAAGCCAAAATCCACCTCTTCGACCCCGATTTCTTTATTCAAGTTTATCTCCATGGGTTCACTCTCTTTTTCTCCCTCTACATGCAGCCAGTCATCCTGAGCAAGTGCCACAGTGGAAGCAAAAGTCTTGTCAGGCTCTTCTTCCAATGCTCTGTCAGTGTCAGTCTGGTCAGGCACTGCTTCTGTAGCTTTCTCAATGTCCTCTGTACCTACAGATTTATCTGTAAAGGTCCAGCCTTCGATGCTCTCTTCCAGTGCCTTCTCATTGACAGTGTCTTCTACAAAGCCTGGTGGAGGAAAATCTGTTTCTGCTAGCACTTCCAACTCTGATGTGACATCTTCTGTTCCAGGGATTGTGACGAAGCCTCCTTCAGAGATTATACTTGATTCCAGTGATGTTGAGCCTTCCCTTGTTTCTTGACTGATGGGAGGTGTAACCTCTGGTTTACTCTCAGAGGATTGTTTTTCTATGGGGAATAAAATGTCTGCAGTGCTATCTGAATAAGTGGCACTGAGGCATTTCTTGGAGCGAGGCATTGGAACAGGCAAGCTTGACTGTTCACTCTGTTGGACTGTTTCATGAGCCATGGCGTCATTCGTGTCTGCTAGGCAGGGAGATAGTGAAGTAGAAGGTGTAAACTCATCAGGGAATGACCCACTTAGACGTTTCTTTACCCTTGGTTTTGGTACAGGCATGCCTAAGTGTCCTGGTGTCTGCTCTAAACTGTCACCAACTTCTACTTTAATTTTGCTCTCAATGTTAAGTCTGCTTCTCCTCATACGCACAGGGACCACTGCCTCCACAGATGTAGAAGGTTGATCATCGGGAGGTAGAGGGGGAAGATTACTCCTTGTGCTGCGTTGAGGTGTCACCAATCCTCCAGATGTTGAGGTGACAGGTGAACGTCCTCTTCGCCTGGTTGGCTGGGCCTCTTCTTCATGGGAAGTCCATCTGGACCTGGAAACATCTGATTGAACAGGAGAGGTTCCTGTAGTTGTAAAGTCATCTGGGAAGGAGCCACTGAGACGTTTCCTTGCACGAGGCACTGGGATAGGTAGAGACACTGATTTGTCCTCTATTGTATCCTCTGATTTCTGAGAAGATGGGATGTTAACCACTTCAACAGATGTGTTCTCTACTATCTGTGAGGGCTTTATCTCTTCTCTATCCTTCTCAACAAAATTGATCAGCATGTTCTCTATCTGGGCTGGAACTATAGACTCATTTGCAGCATTCAAATTCTCCACTGTAATTGCCTCATCACTGCCAATTGTGACAGATTTGACTGAAGGCAATTTCTTGCTACGTCTTGGAGGAGCTATCTTTCTGATGATTGAGAGAGGGGCAGTCTGCCCAACGTCAAAGTCCATGAATAACTCTGGTACTGGTTCTCGCTTGGGTGGGATGCTGTCCTTTCCCTTTGTTTTCAGGGGAGGACTCAACTCAGTAGGGGCCTGGACAGATGTATTAATGTCTGAGTCATTAACTCTCTTGGGACATTCAGGAGTACAAGAGGTTCTTTCTGTGTGCTTTGAAGGGACAAATTCTGTGTCCATCTGTGGAGGTCCACTCCCAATAACATCAGTTTTCTGACGTTTGTTGAAATTTTCTTTTCTTCTTACACGCCGTGGAGGGATCAGTTCAATTGTTGTTTGGCTGGGTTCATCAGTAGTCTGTAAAGGCTCAGAAGCCCTTGAGACTTTGGAGCTTATCCCTGAGTGCCAAAGAGGAACAAGGTCATCGGTTCCTAGAGCAGAACCAGCTTGGGCTTTCAAATCATGTTGGTCATCAGTTACTGGAACAGATGTCTCTCTAGTAAAGCTGTCCTTTCTCTTCAGAGGCTTGTGAAGGGCTTCCGAGTTGGGTGAAACATTGTCGTTTTTTTGTGGAGCTTCAGGTGGCAAACTACTACTAGGGACAAGATCTGTGGGTATCTGCACAGATTCACTTTCATCTTTCTGTATATGGTCAGCTAACTGTGTCTGCTCTGAGGGTATGCTATTATTTCTTTTCCTTACAGGCCATGAGGGAATCGCCTGTTTAGATGCTTGAGCAGCAACGATTTCTTGGGCATCAACTTTCTGAGGAACCTCTGGAGGAAGGCTGCCATCTCTTTTGTTTATTCTGCGAGGAGGCACAAGGTCAGTGGTTGGCTGTGTTGGAATAATCTCACCAATGGAATCATCTTTGACATCTTTCTGAGGACTCTCAGGGGGAAGACTACTGTCTATTTTCTTTGCACATTGGAGTGGGACAACTTGAGCACGGAGCTTCACAGACACAATATCAGGTTTTTGTTTGCGGTCCGGGGTTAGACTATCTTTTCTCCTCACTGGTCGTAATGGAACAACCTGGGCAGTGTGTTTTTCTTCACACTCTTTCTGTTTTGGTTCTGGAACTTCTCGCTTGTGCTTTCTGCCTCGCTGATGTAGAGCAACGTCTCCCCTTTGTGGTTCAACTAGAGTAATTTTCTGATCATCTGAGGGTTTATCCAACATTGTCTCTCTATGTTCACAAGAGTTGTCATCTTCCAGAGACTTATTTGTTGTAGGCTGTAGGGCAGTAGCAGAGATTTCCTCTGTCCTTGTTTGTTGGGGGCTTAAGGATAAAAAAGGACAAGCTTCAGAATAAAAATTATATCATGCAGTCCATCTCCCATGAGCTCATATTATGTAAGCTGACAGGCATCAAAACTTAGGAAACGTTGTTACATAGCTAAATCTGCCAAGGAGAAACACACCAGCAAGATAGCAACCACACCTTGTTACCAATTATAACACAATTTAGCATTTTTGCAATTTAGCCTTTGTTGTATACATGCACTTTGTCACAAAAACACCGCAGCAGAACATACAGGACACAAAGACAAAGATAACCTTAGTTTACAACACCTACACAACAAACAAACTATTAAACATGACAAAGTAGATTCTTAGGGCCATTACAAAGACTTGTCCATCACAATTTCCTGAATAGTAACCACTGATACACAGAACAAGAGACTGTTATGACTACAAATTCAGAACAATTTACGTTTTCACACCGTGCAACCAAACACTTAAGTGGGGCGCTGTCCCCTGGCACTCACCCTTTATCCAGGAGTGCAGAAGTTGACACTGTTCTACCCTCATCTTGTCTTGTCTCAGCCCGGCACCCTGCTAACAAACTTTCAACATGCTGACAAACTGATGTCTGTACTGAATTCTGCACTGTGAACGATGTCCCCTTTACATGCCATGGATCAATGGAGCCTCCCTCTTCCTCAACCTCTTCAAGGTCTTCCTTTGATATTTTAGTAATATCTGCCTCTGTCAACGGTGGCCATTTCCTCATAATGTTTGGGCCTACCACTCCCAAAAACCCATCGTCACTGTCAGAAGTTGATGATGGAGATGCTGATTGATCCTCTGCCAAGTTCCACATGTAGGGCTCAGCACTTTTTTGCAGTTCAATGCTGTGTTTGGTTTGAACCATGCCCTCAAATTGGGGCTCTACAGGAACTATTTTCTGAATGAAAGTAGTGTCGTCTGGGAAAACTGGAGAAGACCCATCTGATGGGGTCACTCTGTTGTCTTCTGGGTCCACAGAGGAAGAGAGAGCCTTGGGTTGGTGAATAACTTCAGTTACAGTTGAGCCAGATGGCCCCAAAATAGATGCTACTGTTTCATAACTGTGAGAAAGGGATACTTCAGTGAGTGATAAATCCTGGGACCATGCAAAAGTAATGGTTTCAGTATACATGTAGGTAATGAAAGAAACCATTGGCTAGTGGAGATAATGAAATTAATTTCCATAAAAACATGCAAACGCAAGTCAATCATTACTTTGGTTCAAACTTTGATCTGACAATCATGAGGCAGCAATCAAAAACAATGATGCGCAATATAAATGGATACTGAAAAATGTAAGGCCTCAATCTTTTTATGAATATCTCAAGTATTGGTATACAAATATTTTCTTCAAGAGAAAGAAGCTGAGGGAAAACTTTAAGATCCTATTGTGAATCAAAATACAGATGCCTCTAAAGTACATTTAAATCATTAAAATACTAGCAGTACTGTACTATATTTCCGGCAGTTTTAAGTTAAGCTGTCCAATAAATCACTGCACACTATACACTGTGCTATGTAGCAGTTTCACATCAATCTCCCACTTACCCTCTGTGGAAAACACCCACAATAGCATTTACTAATCCTGAGGTCTCTTCCTCTTTTGTTGACAAAGCGGACTCCTCCTTCTCTGTCATTGTCTCCTCTGCCTCCAGTACTTCCCAACCTAAGACTATTGCTGGCTCTGATGTATCCAATGGTTTCTTCACTGTTTGGACTTCTGCTGCTAGCCTCTTTATTTGTGGGCTGCTAAGGACCCAAACATGAAGGGTTTAGGACATCATATACACAGAATTCATGCCACAACACTCCAACTATAGTAGGCTTCAAGGAGATGCTAAAATTTACCTTGACCTCTACAGCCAGGTTACCAGAGTTAATGTTTATTGGCCACTGCAGACCATGTTAGACAAACACGAGATTGTTTTCCCTTTCACCGCAAACCATGCAAGAGCACTGGGCTCATCCACTTACCCATTATCAACAGAAAAGTCTATGCTTTGTTCTGCAACCCCTTTCAACTTCACCTCTGTCATGAAAAGAAATATAGTGAAATACAAAAAAAGAACAGTGACCCTGAAATTTCGGACACAGAACTTAACACAATAAATGCCTCACCATATACAAGTGCCGTGGCAGGGCTGCTAACAGATGTAGAGAGGAAACCAGGAGTGCTTGCTTCTGTGAGATATGGCTGACTTGGCTGTATATAAGGCAATCCATGTGATTTAGGTTCCTTAGCAGAAGGTGTCAATGGAGCAGCCATTGTTTGTTCTTCTACTGGGTTCAGTTTTGGAATGGAGGGCAACCCAGGAATTTGAGTCACATGTGGACATGATGGAGCCATTGCTACCATATTTTTCATTTCCTCTTTATCTTCTGCTGGCCTATCTGCAATAAAAACAATCTTCTCATTTTGCAGCCTCTCAAAGAGGGGCTTGGTCTGTGTTTTCCCATCCTGGTTATCCATAGATGCAGAACTAAGCATCCTTGCTGATGGAAAACCTGGGACACATGAAACACATGGGGCAGATGTATATAAAGTGACCATGTTTGGTGGTCTGTTTTCAACATGAGCAGAAGGGAAACCAGGCACACAAGCCTCTTTTGGGCAAGATGTCACTAATGCCATCATACTTTTTACATTGTAACTATATGACTGGCCCTGCCCAGAAAGTGGCATGATCATCTCTACCCTCATCCTCTGAGGTTTTATCCATACAGGCTTTGGTTCAGTTAGCCATCCTGTGCTTGGGCCTTCAGTCATGGATGGGAAACCTCTGAGTCTTGAAGCTTTGGGGCAGTAAGGTACAAGACTCATTATATTGGGTTCCATCTTGGATTTGGATTGAGGTGCAGAGGGGAACCCAGGAATCTTGGATGCTTCTGGGCAAGATGGTGCCAGGGCCAGCATTGCCTTTACAATTTCTCGGTCTTGATTTGGGCTGTCTATTGTAAAAGCTGTCTCCTTCTGAAGTTTATCCCACAAAGTCTTTGGGTCAACAAGCCATTCTAGTTTCATGGCGCCCTCAAAGGATGCACAACCAGGGAAACTGGACA